>JABUQX010025873.1:0-5000 GCA_015478945.1 Trachelipus rathkii
TTTATCTTCTAGTCCTCCCCTCCAATCTCATTATCCCTGATGATAGGATACAAAGCTCTAACTGTTCTCCCGTACTTATCAATTCTGCTCGCAATCTCCAAGGCACTTCCTCCTTCTCTACCAAACATTCCACCCAGGTACTTGTATTTCTCTACGTTTTTAATCACCACACCATCCACCTCCACCACCAACTCTTCTCCCTCCTCTCTACTTACTATCATAATTTCTGTTTTATCTACGTTCATGCACAGGCCCGCTTCTCTCAGTTTACTATCAAAAGCCAACACCACCCTCCTCAGTTTATCTCCGTCTTCACTCCAGCACGCCAGGTCATCCGCATAAGCCATCACATCTCCATCCAAGTCCTCCACCTCCTCCCTCACTGCCCTAATTACCACATCCAAATATGCTACAAACAGAATTGGTGACAATACACTTCCCTGCTTAACGCCAGCTCCCACCTCAAACCATTTCTCGTTTTCATATCCCGTTCTTACATTACATTTGTCATTTTTATACATACTCTCCAAAGCCTTTCTTAAGTAACCACCCACTCCGTAATCTCTCTCTAAAACCTCGAACAATTTCTTCCTAGGTACTGAATCGAATGCCTTTCTCAGATCTATAAATGCGATGTATGCCTTTTTGTTGTATTCTATTATCTTTTCCGTTATCATTCTCAGGGCGAACATAAGATCTGTGGTGCTTCTATTCGCCCTGTACCCATACTGCTCCTCTCCAAGTCTGGGTTCCACAATTGCCCTCACTCTTCTTTCAAGTATCCTTTCGTATACTTTTGCCAGATGGTCCAATAACGAAATACCTCTGTAATTATTACATTCACCCACATCTCCCTTTCCTTTATATATTGGTATAATGATGGTTTTTCCCCATCCCTCTGGAACCTCACTTTCTCTCCAGCACTTGTTGATAAACTTCAACACTGCTTCCTTCACACACTCTCCTCCCTCTTTTATTAATTCTATGGGCAATCCATCTTCTCCCGGGGCCCTTCCATTGTTCATTTTCCTTAAGGCCTCCTCCAGCTCTTCCCTGGTAATTACCCCTGCTTCCTCCTCTGGTCTCACTTCTTCTAACTGCTCCTCCATTTCCTCACCCTCCTCACCCAGAAGTTTTCCAAAATATTCTGTCCATCTCTTATTTATATCTTCCGGTCTTATTAACACTTCTCCCTGTTCATCCTTTATGCTCGCTACTTTTTTCTTCGATCCCCGATAAGTCTTTGCTAATCGGAAGATTTTCTTCCTTCCTCCCCTCACGTCCTCCCTCAGCTCCTCCGCTACAATTTTTGCTGCCTCCCTCTTTGCTCTTCTTTTCACACTCTCCGCCGTGTTTCTGGCCACCACATACAGAGCTCTTGACTGAGCCGTTCTGTCTCTTAGCCACTCTCTCATTTTTACTGTCTTCTCCTTCACCACTCCTCTAACCTCTTCATTCCACCATCGCGTATGTCTTTTTCGCGTTCCTCCTATCCATCTTCTTCCTAGGGTTTCTTCTGCTGCTTTCATCACTACATTCCGAATGTCATCCACTATCTCCGCATTCATCATCTGTTCCATATTTACATTCAATCTTCCTTCATATTCTTGCCTCTTTCCCTGCTCTTTCAGTACCTCCATTTTAATCACGCTCCTTTTCTCCCCCGCCTGCAATCTCTCCGCCTTCATTCTTAAATCCGCCACCAACAATCTGTGATCAGAGTCCATAGACACTCCCGGCAATACCTTTACATTTTGCACTATTCTCCTATCTGATGAAATGACATAATCTATGACCGATTTCTGGTCAAATTTGTCTGTTGTGTTATTCCATCTGTACCTTGTAAACCTGTGTGAATCTCTTTGCTGGAAAAAACTATTCATGATTTTCATATCCTTTCTCATGCAGCAATCTATCAAGGCCTCTCCCTCCACGTTCCTGACCTCCTCTCCATACGGCCCCAATATCCTCTCCACTTCACTTCTTCTCCTCCCCACTCTTGCATTAAAATCTCCCATCAGCACAAATATCTCATTTTCTCTTCTTCCCACCTCCACCCTCTCTTCCATCATTTCCATAAACTCTCTTTTTTCCTCCATTGTGTGCCCTTGCTGTGGTGCATACACCTGAAACAAGTATAATTTTTTCCTTTTCATCTTGAAAGTGCATGACATAAGCCTCTCATGTATACACTCCACACCCTGCAAAAATGGTGACATCTTCGGTCCCACTATCATACCAACTCCGTGCTTCCTGACTCCCTCCTCCACACCTTTATACATCAACACAAATCCTCCCCCCAAATCTCTGCCCTTCTCCTCTCCCCTCACCCTCATTTCCGCCAGTCCCATTACGTCTATCCTCCTCTCCTCCATCACATCCAAGATCTCCTCCTCCTTTCCACTGTATGTAGCCACATTTAGTGTAGCACATCTAAATTTGTTAGAAGAATTGTCCTTATTCGTTTTCCAAAATCGTTTAAAGGGTCTGTTTCCAAAAGGTCTATGTGTATCCGAGGCTGGTCCAAGAGAATTGCAAGCAGGTTCTTTCAGGCAGCGGCTTGCTAGGCCTGTCCTGCCCTAGCCATTGCTCCGTTGGCGTTATCCAGGGTACACGACGAGGACGTGGAGTTGGGCTTTGTACCCCATATATATATATATATATATATATATATATATATATATATATATATATATATATATATATATATATATATATATATATATATATATATATATATATATATATATATATATATATATATATATATATATATATATGAATAATATACATGTATACTAGGGATGCCCGATATCCAAAAATATCGATAAAATCGATATATCGATATTTCAAAATATCATATCGGCTTCGATATTCGATATATCGAACTATATCGATGTATCGAGTATTGGATATATCGATATTATTCGATATATATATATATATATATATATATATATATATATATATATATATATATATATATATATATATATATATATATATACTGCTATATATATATATATATATATATATATATATATATATATATATATATATATATATATATATATATATATATATATATATATATATATATATATATATATATATACTATATCCTCAGATTGAGCGGCGCACATGGATTAACTCTTAATGCTTACTAAAATTTGTAATACATTTTTGGAATGAGGGGAAAAGTACAAAATAAATTAAAACTAACATAAAATAAATAATAAAATAAATAACAAAGTTTTAGGGATGTACGATGTTTTTTATTTTACAACGGCAGAAATGATGTTGTTAACAGATTTATTTGCATTATTAAACAATGAGCAGTTGTTAGGTATTTTGCAGTATTACGGTTTAATGCTAACCTAACTATATATATATATATATATATATATAATATATATATATATATATATATATATATATATATATATATATATATATATATATATATATATATATATATAATTATCCGATCTCCGTTCCGCGTTAAGTAACTTTGTCCATATATATATATATATATATATATATATATATATATATATATATATATATATATATATATATATATATATATATATATATATATATATATATATATATATATATATATATATATATATAAAAAAAAAGAAAAAAAACCGCTACAATATACAACGGTAGTACGGTACAACCCACCGGAGATCAGTGTATTTGTTACGGTTATCAAATTTATTTCGCTCATTGTCACATTTTTTAAATAGGCCTACTTATTTTTGTTAAAAAAAAAAACTTGTCATTAAACAAAAATGTTAAAAACACCTTATTTCGGGGGATCATATGCCCCCTTTTCCGTTATGATGTAGTCGTTTTTCCTGTTCTGGGACGTCTTTTTGTAACAATTTAAAAGCACTATAATGTTTGTTTTTTAAGTGGGCTTTCAGTTTTGTTGTATTGCCACTGGATCTCACATTTCTGCCACAGAGATTACAAACTGCCTCGGCATTAGATATTTTTTTTAAATAATCCCAGCCCCAGACTCTACTTTTTGATGACATGTTAATTTATTTTTATTCAATTCTCTACTCGCTATATTTAAACTTCTCTAAAAAATTCTTTAAATTTTTTTGGAACTAAGAAACTTAAAGAAAGCACTATACTTGGCAGTTAGCACATACGACACCTCTATCTACTTGATCACTGAATAACTGAATAGTGATTAGTGAATACTCAGAAGACAATTTGACGAAAAATCTAAAAACCCAATTTTTCGGTTTATTATACACGATATTGGGGGGACGAACGAAGAACGAAATATGGGGGGAAAAAGAGAGTTTCATCACTTCAGGGTGTCGGGGAGGGAGATAAGATTTTATTTTTTTCCGGCCTTTAAAAAAATTTTTTTTGAAAAGAATATCGGCTTTCGATATTGAGAAAAAATATCGAAATATCGATATATCGCCTAAGAAAATATCGCCCTAAAATATCGATATATCGAGCCAAAAATATCGATATTTCGATATATCGATATTTTTTGGCCATCCCTATAAATATATATACATATATCAATTTATATATATATATATTTATATATATATATATATATATATATAAATATAAAAAATATATATATATATATATATATATATATATATATATATATATATATATATATATATATAAGTAATAAGGAGGGCGACTTCAATCGCATTCTGACCAAACCGGATGTTGCAAAGCAACATTTTGCAACTTTCGTATTTTGACGCTTTGATGTGGGTCTCTAACGTCTGGCAACCCGTTTCCTAGGACCGTGACGCGTCTCCAAGACCGGAAAGAAAGTTTTCGAGGGCGACAACGCTTTTCCAAGGAGGACAAGATCAACAATTCTGACAGTACTGACAACACCGCCTTAGAGGGCAACATCGTTTTTGAGGTTTGGAAGACCTATTTCGGAGGTTTTGAACGTGTATACTCAGAGGCTAACCCCTCAAATGATTGAGATCATTTCT
>JABUQX010025873.1:10000-22500 GCA_015478945.1 Trachelipus rathkii
AATGACAAAAATTACATGGAAAAAAAGGGAAAAAATGTTAACTGAAAACAAAAATTTTTTGTCGGCCATCTTTGTTCCTGAAGATCTTATTTTAAAAGCTAGGAATGCTCTTTGTGAACTAGGACTTAAAATGAATAACGCTATTGAACAGAAATCTGGATCGGAGTCAGATAGTTCAACATTTTCAGGAATCATCCCTTAGGGTATCTTGTCAGATGAAGATAAAGAAGTCAAATTTGACAAACAACGGGACCAATTGGAGCATACAGAAAACAATTAAAAAAAAAAGATAATCTACCATTAAAAGACCTTCAACCTAAAAATCCTCTAGAAAAATACAAAGTAGAATTCCATAAGGCATTAGATTAAATAGTGAAAATCGACCGGAAATCAAAGTTAACATTTAAGGGGAGACTTCATAGCAAAAGCTCAACTATTCCAAACCGATAAAAGTAAATGTTTTTTTGATGAACAACTATGATATCTTTAATTTTATGAAAAAAACAAACAAAAAACGTTCGTGTTTTGAAAAGTTTTAGGGTGAAGAGAGGATTTTTTTTTTTTTTTTTTAATTTCGCACAAAAACTGCCATAAAATCTTTAATTTTCAAGATATTCAATTTTTTTTGCACTAAAATTCTCCAATTTAGTGTGGTAATAAATTTTAGTTAGACACCTTATTTGAAAATTTGTTTTTTTAAAAAAAATTTTTACAATCTCTGAAAAGTACTTTTCAAAAATTTTTGAACCAGATAATAGTCAACCTGGCTGACAACCAACCCTACGTTCTCCAAAACATTTAATAAAACGCAGTTTTTGGGTTTTATCACGTTATATGTGAGCTTGGGTACCAAATTTGAAGAAATAAATCTGTTTTCGTTTTTTTCAGTCATATTTCTTTTTTTTATTATATCTCATGTAAGAAAAAAATGAAATGCTAGAAAATTACAATAAACATTTTGAAAATTTTAACATTTTCGAGACCGTAAAAAAAAAAACTATCTCATATATATATATATATATATAGTATTAGTATAATATATTATATATTAAATATTAAAATAAAAATAAAATAGGTTGAGTCAGATTGGGTATGTAAGTTTAGTGACGCTGCGTGAGTAATATTTAAATTTATAAAAAATAAAATTAGATATATCTTATGCCATATATATATATATAATATATACTATATAGCTGAAATGTTATATATTATATATATTATATAGTTTTTATAGCAACCTTTTATTGATTTAAATAAGTACCAGTTTCAATGCAGTGATGTCGAAAGCAGGTGACTTGAAAACTGTTCCGAGATGTTTTCTTTTTTGGAGAGGCGGATCTGACTAGTAGTAAAGCCTCCTGTACCATTGTCTAACGGCGCGCCTCTTGTTCGATTGGTTCGTGTCCTGGCGCGAGTGAAAATTTTTTTCGTCTTATTATTTATTGCAAATTTCGTCGCAACAGTTGTTGTGCGAATGTCGGCGATCCTTGACTTTGGTCGGCTGCTTCCCTGTAACCCATGAGCACCCCTGAAAATGCCGTGTAGCGGATTCCAACCACCTTTCTGTGGATTTAAATAAGTAGCCGAGTTTCAAAGCAATGATATCGAAGCAGGAGATTTGAAAATCTTCGAGAGATGCCTACTTTTTTGGGGAGGCGCATCGGACTAGTGTAGAGCCTCCTGTACATTGCTAACGGCGACGCTGTTGTCGATGGTTTCAGAGTCCGGCGCGAGTGAAATTTTTTTTTTCGTCTTATTTTTGCAAATTTGGCGGCAACAAGCATTATTGTGCGCATGTCGGGGTTCCTTGACTTTGGTCGGGTTGCTCCTGTAACACATGAACACCCCTGAAGAATGCCGTGTAGTCCCAGCAGAAGTTCTAACCATCCTTCTGTGGGTTTAAATAAGTATTGAGTTTCAAAGCAGTGATATCGGAGCTGTAAATTAGAAAACCTTCCGAGATGCCTTATTTTTCTGGGGAGGTGGATCGGACTAGTGGTAGAGCCACCTCTACACTCTACATTGGACGCATTTGCCGATGGTTCGAGTCCTGGTGCGAGTGAATTTTTTCTCCGTCCTATTATTGCAAATTTTGTCGCAACAAGCATCTTGTGCGCATGTCGGCGTGTCCTTAGATTTTGGGGTCGGTTGGTCTGTAAAGCCAGGACACCCCAAGAGAATGCCCGTGTAGCCCCAGCAGAGCATTCACAATCACATCTTCTGGTGAATTTAAGTAAGTGTGTCGAGTTATCAAAGTAGTGATCTATTGAAACAAGGAGATTTGAAAAGCTTCCGAGAGGTGGTTCTTTTTCTAAGGAGGCGGATCGGACCTAGTGGTAGAGCCTCCTGTAGATTGTCTAACGGCGACGCACGCTGTTGTCGATATTTCGAGTCCTGGCGCGAGCGATTTTTTTTTCGTCTTATTATGGCAAATTTGTCGTAAGAAGCAGGTTGTGCGCCTATTGGCGTTCCTTGACCTTGGTCGGTTGGTCCGTTACCCATGAGCACACCTGAAGAATGCCGTGTAGCCCCAGAAGGGTTCCAAAACATCCTTCTGTGGATTTAATAAGTATTTCAGTTTCAAAGCCTGAAATCGATAGCAGGAATACTTAAAAACTGTAGACGAAATACCTTTTTTTTATGGGGTGTCGGATCTGACCCAGTGGTTTAACCTCTTGTACAATTGGTCTAACAGCGGACACAGCGACGCTGTTGTTCGAATGGGTCGAGTCCTGCCGTAGTGAAATTTTTTCTCGTCTTAAATTAATTGGCAAATTGTCGGCAACAAGCAATGGTTGTGCCCAATAGGCGTGGCCTGACCTTTGGTGATTGCTCCTAGGTAACACGGGGAGCAAACTAGCAGAATGCTTTGTAGACCCCCCAGACGGGGTTCCAACCACCCTTCTAATGGATTTGAAATAAATATCGAGTTTTCAAGCAGTGAAATAATCGAAGCCAAGAAATGAAAAACTCTTCGCGAGATGCTTCTTTTTCTGGGGAGGCGGATCGCAATAGTGCCGTGAGGCCTCCTGCCAATTGTCTAAACGGAGCGGACGGCTGTTGTGGATGGTTTCGAGTCCCTGGCGCGATGAAATTTTTCTTTCGCTATTATTGCAAAATTTGTCGGCACAGCATCAACAAGCATGTTGTCCCGCATGTTGGCGTTCCCTATGACTTTGATCAGTTTGCTACTGAACCCAGGACAGCAGGTAGTCCAGAAGATGCCGTGTAACCCAGCAGGGTTCCAGGATGTTAAATAAGTAGCGAGGTTTCAAAGCAGTGATATCGGAGCAGGAAACTTGAACTGTAAAGAGATACATTATTTTTTTGTGGTGTCGGATCGGACTAGTGTTGGAACTTCCTGTACATGGTCTAACGGTGACGCTGTTGTTGACAGGTTGGTTGGGGAGTGGTTTTTTTCTTTATTGCAAATTTATCGCAACAAGAGTGATGCTCCCATGTCGGCGTGGCCTGACTTTGGTTGGTTGCTCCTGTAACACGGGAGCAAACTAGCAGAATGCTGTGTAGCCCCAGTAGGGGGTTAAAAGCACCCTTCTATGGATTAAAATAATTACCGTTTCAAAGCAGTGATATCGAAGCAGGAGACTTGAAAACTGTTCCGAGATACCTTCTTTTTCTGAAGAGGCAGATCGGACTAGTGGTAGAGCCTCCTGGACATTGTCTAACGGTGTCTAACGGCGAGGCTGCTGTCGATGGTTCGAGTCCTAGCCGCGAAGTGAAAATTTCTGGTCTTTGCAAATTTATAGCAAGCATCCTTATGCCCTGTCAGCGAGGTGGGGTGACTTTGGTTTGTTTGCTCCTGTCGGAGCAACCCACTTCAAAAGAAAAAAAGCCCCCCCGGTGGTAGCCCCCAGCAGGTTCTATACTCACTTTATATCTGTACCCCCTTTTCCAGACCATAGTCTTCACTACTATCATTAGCACAGGTTAGCACATACCCTCATGCAAAACACTAGCAAACTCAAGACTTAATTCCAGGGATTTGCATCCAACGGTTTAATGCACACCGAGCCACTTACTTCCAATTCAACAACTTTCATCACTACACGTTCGCATCAAAATCCGTTCCCTTTTCATTCCACAGTATATCCTAAATATTTGAACTCAAGACACTTGTTCCAGCTGGCCCCTATGTTAAGTGCCTAAAAAAAACATAAAAAACACTTTAACACAGAGAACATATTCCTCTCTCCCAAAAAGACACACATGTCGTTCTGCGTATCGTGGTGCTCAAAGACCAATAGCGCTTACTCCATTCTACGTTAACTTGTCAAACCGCCTCCTTTTAACACACGCTGCCAAATCTCTCTAATCCCGCCCAAATCTCATTTCAGATTCCGCCACACTACAACTAAATCATCGCGCATATAATAGGTAGGGGCACCCTTCACTCTCTTTCATTCTAGATTATTCTAAACATACCTTCCCCTGCCACACCTACCTCCGATTCTTTCATAACCCAATCCATAATATATATATAATATATATATATTATATATATATATATATATATATATATATATATAAATTATATTATACAGTATATAATATATATATAATTATTAGTATATATATATATATATATATATATATATATAATATATATATTACATATATTGTATATATAATATGAATATATATATATAATAATTATTTAAATATAATATATATATATATATAACTATATATATATATATTATATATATATAATATATTATATATATATAATATATATATATATTATATATATATATATATAATAACTTATATTATATATATACTATAGTATATATATATATATAACTATTCTTTTTCAAATTGAATTCAATTCAAAAGAACATTGAATATATTTCTTTTACAACGCCAAAGAAAAAATATAATTATTTTTCTCCGGCTCGGCTCGCGGCTCCAACTCTCCAACTCCGACTATAGTTTCTGCAATGTTTGAGAATTGTGCAAGCCATTTTCTGGCAAATAAATTTTTCACGTACAAAAATAGTTTTTGAAAAAATTTAATGCCCAGAATCCGGTTCCATTTCATACTCCGGCTGCGGCTGATCCGGATCCGGCTCCGGATTAGACTAAGGTTTCTGCACTATTGAAAATTGTTTTAGGCACGTCTTCTGGCAATAAAAAAAACTTTTTTTCTAAAAAAAAAAAATATTATAGGAACAAAAATATAGCCCAGAATGCCGACTCCGTTTCTGACTCCAGGATCCGTAATCCAACAGGTTCCTGCACTTTTTCAACATTGTGTTCCAGCACGTCTTTGCAATAAAATTTTTCATCTATTATACTGGAAAATTTATAAACAGTGATCCGGGTCTAACCCGAACTTCCGGTTTCCGACTCCGGACCGGATCCGGATCGACTGAGGTTTTTGAACTATTTGAAAATAAGTCAGCAAGTCCTTCTGGCAATAGATTTTTCAACTAAAAAATATTTGCTTGAAAAATATTTATAGAGCAAGATCCGGCTCCGAATCCGACTCCGGATCCTCTCCGGATCCGGATCCATCAAAGGTTCCTGCACGTATGTATTGAAAATTGTTCAGTCCATCTTCTTGTCAATAAATTTTTCTTTCAACCTAAAAAAATTATTTCTTAAAAAAAATTCCTACCCAGGACCCGGCTCCGGTTCCGGCTCCGATTCCGGCTCCGGATCCGACTAACGTTTCTGTACTAAATGAAATTGTTCAACACATCTTCTGGCAATAACATTTTTCGCCTAAAAAAGCATATTTTTTGAAAGAAATTATTACCCAGGATCCGGTTCCGGCTCAGGCTCCGGCTCCGGCGCTTCCGGCTTCCGGGGTTCCGGCTCCGGCTCCTGCTTCTGCTCCGGCTCCGCTCCGAGTTCGGCTTCGACTTCGGATCTGACTAAGGTTTTTCTGCACTATTTTGAAAATTGTTCAGCACTTCTTCGCCTATCAATAAATTTTTCACAAAAAAAAATTAATTTTTCGAAAAAAATCATACTGCCGGCTTCCCGACTTCGACTCGGCTCACGGCTCCCTCCGACGTGCCGAATACGGATCCCGATTAAGGATTCTGCCTTTATTTGAAAAATTGTTCCAGGCAAGTCTTTCTATATTAAATTATTCACTAAGAAATTATCTCTTGAAAAAAATTTATACGCCAAGGGTAAAGGCCCGAATCTGGATCGGATTCCGGATCCGACCCGACTAAGGTTTTCTGCCACTATTTGAAATTTGTTCAGTACGTTTTCTGGCATTAAATTTTTCACCAAAAAATATTTTTGAAAAAAATTGGTACCCAGGCTCCGGCTCTGACTCCAGCTCCGGCTCCTACTCCCAGCTCCGACTTATTTCAACTTTCGGACTCCGGATCTGACTAAGGTTTCTGAACTATTTGAAAATTGTTCAGTACGGTCTTCTGGCAATAAAGTTTATCACCTAAAAATATTTTTAAAAAAAAATTCATACCCAGGATACGGCTCCGGCTCGCGGCTCCGATCCGACTAAGGTTTTCTGAACTATTTGAAATTGTTCAAAGCAAGTCCTTCTATCAAATAAGAATTTTTCATAAAAAATATTTTTCGAAAAATCATACTCTGGCTCCGACACCATCTCCGACTTTGAATCCGACTCCGGCTTCGCTCCAAATCCGGATCCGTTAAGTTATCTGCATCTAATTTTAAAATTGTTCAGGCAAAAGTCCTTCTGGCAATAAATTTTTCAATTAATGCAATTATTTCGAAAAATTTTATTATAGCAGCAAGATTGTAGCTCTGAATCCGATCCGGAATCCGGATCCGGACCTGACAAGGTTTCTGCACTATTTGAAAATTGTTTCAGCACGCTTTCTGGCATTAAATTTTTCACCTAAAAAAATATTTTTTGAAAAAAATTCATACCCAGGTTCCGGCTCCGGCTCCGGCTCCGGCTCCGGCTCCGGCTCCAGGCTCCGGCTCCGGCTCCGGCTCCGACTCGGCTTCGGCTCGGATCTGACTAAAGGTTTCTGTTCCCTATTTGAAAATTGTTTTAGCACGACTTCTGGCATAAATTTTCATTAAAAAAATATTCTTCTTGAAAAAAATTTATACTTTGCACCGGCTCAGACTCTGGCTCCGATTCGACTCCTGGCTGCCGACTCCCCGATGCCGGATCCGACTAAGGATTTCTGCTCTATTTGAAACCTGTTCAGAGCACGCCTTCTGGCAACAAATTTTTCACTCTAAAAAATTTCTCTTAAAAAATTATAAAACCCAGAAAACCGACTCCGAATCCGGCTCCCGCTCCGGATCCGGATCCAACTAAAGGTTTCTGCACTTTTTGACAAAATTGTTCAGCAAACTTCTTTTGGCAATAAATTTTTCACCTAAAAATTTTTTTTCGAAAAAATCAAATCCTAACGGCACCGGCTCTGGACTTCGGGTAACAATTTGGACCTCCGGCTCCAACTCCGGATCCAAATCTAAATTAAGGATTCTTTGCAACTATTTTTAAATTGTTCAGTACGTTTTCTGGAATTCAATTTTTCACCTAAAAAAATACTTTTTTGAAAAAAATCATACCTCAGGCTCCGGCCCGGCTAAAATTCATATCCTGGATCCGGCTCCGATCTGACTAAGGTTCTGTAACTATTGAAAATGTCACTTACATTTTAAATGTAAATTTTCACTAAAAATATATTTTTAGAAAAAAAAAATTCTACCCAGGATCCGGCTCCGGCTTCGGGCTCTGGCTTCGGCTCCAGTTCCAAACTTCCACTGTCAGCTCTGGATCCGAATAAAGTGGTTTCTGCCTAAATGTGTAAATTGTTCAGCAGATCTTTTAAAAAAAATATTCTTCGAAAAAAAATCATACTCCGGCTCCGGCTCCGGCTTCGGCCCTACCGCGCTCCAAGCCTCTGACTCTCGACTCCCAGCTCTGAATCTCAGATCCGGACGGATCTCGACTAAGGATTTTGTACTATTTTGAAAAAGTGTTTTTTCAGCACACTTTCTGCCAAAAATTTTTCCATCTAAATAAAGTTATTTCATGAAAAAAATATACCCGGCTCCGGCCCCGGCTCCGGCTCCGGGCTCCCGGATTGCCGGATCTCGGCTTCGGTTCCGGCTTCCACAATTTATTTCTGATAAAATCTCTCCGCACCCACGGGTTTTATTAAAATAATGTGTGTAAACGTTTAGAATAAAAACATTTTTTCATTCGTGTATGAATACTCTACTAGTAATATTACATTGGTCTACAAAAAGATTTCTGTATCTAAAAAATATTTAGAATTTGTTAAAAAATTAATTACACCATGATGTTCAGGAGGATTTTTTCTACATCAATTAAAAAACAAAAAAAAAAAAGTGAAAATTTTGATTTTGCTTTCAAAAAGTAGGAGGGTTCTAATTATAAAGTCTCCCCTTATAAAGGGGCGTATCCCTAGCTATCCTTAAAATTTTGCAAAGATGGCGGGCTATACGCAATTAAACTAGCTGTTGCTTCAGCAAAGTGAATGTTTAAGAGAAGCAATCGCAAACTTAAAAAAGGAATAACGTTATTCGCAAAACCACATGCACACACGTGTTATGCATCTTAACACTTTTATTTTTTAGATAATTGTTGTGAATAATTTATAAAATAATTACACACATGGCGGAATTCACATATGCTCAGAACATAATTTCAAATTAGAAAATTAATTTTAAAAATTTAGTATGAAAGTTAATTAAATTTTTTTTTTTTTTTTTTTTTTTTTTTTTTTTTTTTTTTAAAAAAAATAAGATATTGGTTTTTGATATAAAATTGATATTCATATATGTTGTCATGTAATCGCAGTTTTCAATCAGTTCAATAAGAGAGGAATTATTTTTTAAAACGATGTTAGGGAGATTAAGAAAAAAAAAAAAGAAAATATACATTTTTTTTTTGCGTTTTTTTTTAAAATTTTTTTTTAAGTTAAACAAAAACAAAAAACTTTTGAAAAACTCATTACGTCAAATTATGTACGGTTCAAACCAATGAATTACATTAAAATTTAGGAGAAAGTGAATTCTTCTCTTTGTATTTCTTAAAAATCTTATTTTCTATAAAACATTTTCTAAGTTTTTAATTCTAAGTTAAAGATGTCATTCATAAACATTCATTTTTATCATACCCTAAAAGTTTTGTAAGAGAGAATTAATGAATTTATAAGTGTAAATGGAGAGGGAATTATAAATTGGTGCCGGAACCGCACAATTTTAAAATGCCAGAGACGGAGCCGGAGCCGGAACCGGAGTCGGAGCCAGGTAGTTTTAAAATGCTGGAGCTGGAGCCGGAGTCGGAGCCGGATAATTCTAGAATGCTGGAGCGGAAGCTGGAGTTGGAGCCGGGTAATTTTAAAATGATGGAGCTGGAGCCGGAGTCGGAGCCAGAAAAAAATTTAACGGCTCCTCAGCCTGCCCGGAGGTATGTGCCAAACTTCAGGGGTTTATTACTTAAGTCATTTGAAGAAATAAGTCGAAATCGGAAAGGTTAGCGAGTTATGGTTTAATGACGAACAGGTATGCAAGATGAGCACCTTCGTTACAAATTTGAAAGGAGTAGACCTTGAAAATGATCGCTACGCTGTGTTAGTCGTAGTTACTGTCATTTGTAGTTGGACACAGGTGAAAAGAGTAGACTGTGAATACGGTTGCTAAAGAGTGTTAATCATTGTTACTGGCATCTGTAGGTGAACATTGTGGTTGTTTTCACGTTTACGAATGTAGAATATGAAGATATACATTACATTTACGGCTTTTATAATGGCAACGCTGGAATACCGTCGACGTTTTCCACAACGGTATCCACTACCAAATCGACAGGTATTTATCAATACACACATACGACTTCGATAAAGTGGATCGTTTCAATTACATTCAGAAATGGTGTCTGTTTGACTAGAATAATTAGATGATGTTCTTTAGACTATACAACTCAGTATTAAACTTAGCTCCCGCAGAATGTTTGCACATCTTTGAATCCCTCGAACTACTATGTGGAGAACATTGCACGGTGACGGTTTATATTCCTACCATGTACAAAAAATTCAACATCTTCACCAGGACGACTATAGCCAAAGACAACAATTTTCCCGGTGGAATCTTGTTATTCCGAACATCCGAGATGCATTTTATTTACCGATTAGTCGACCTTTGCGCGTGCCGGAAATAATAATAATAGTAGGAATACTCATTTTTGAGCTCATAATAATCCTCATGCTACGGTTGAAAGCAACTTTCAACATAGATTTTCTGTGAACGTGTGGTGCGGTATCATTAGAAATCATCTTATTGGTCCACATCTGCTCAATGGTCGTCTTAAGGGGAAAGTACCGGATTTTCTAGAAAACGAACTACCAATTCTTTTGGAGGATGTTTCTTTGGTAATCCGAGCTGAGATATATCTGCATCACGCTGGGGCACTGCACATTCACACCACATAGTGTGTATCTTGATCGTATATATCCAAACCACTGGATCGGCCGAGGGGGACCGTATGTTTGGCCAGCATGATCACCTGACCTAATCCCACTTGATTATTACCTTTGGGGGCACATGAAAGAGCTTATCTATGCAATATTGGTTGATAATAGCAACGAATTAATACAGAGAACATTTAATGCTTCAGATGAAATTCGTCTGAATCCTCAAATAATGGAAATATGTCAAACTCCATAGCTTCTTCATATATTATTCACCGTACTGTAATTGCTGCAAAAATAAAAGGTGTTTTTTCGAATTTTGTCTCATCTTATTTCATCAGCCCGTACCTCGCTACCTCCCCAGAATCAGACCTATTTTGATATAATCTTTTCAGCTTAAAATGCCTTCTGTACTACACCCATTCAATTTTGCAGCGAATATGCACAATTTGCATACCTATTTTTGTTCGTCAATACGCCATAACTCTCAAACCTTTCCGATTCCAACCTATGTTGATATAACCTTTTTTCTTCAAATGACTCACGTTAAGTACCACCCTTGAAGTTTTGCAACATTCCTGTCGGGACACCTTATAATATTATACTAATAACGTAGTATGTTAAGTATCGCTGTAAAATATATTGTATCTGCATCAGTGAATATATATGTATTTAATATTAATATATAATATATATTATATATATATAGTATATATATATATATATATAATATATATATATATATATATATAACGTAATGGAATTCAAATATTAATTAAATCATTTCATATTTATGACTGACAGTAATGGTGGTTAGAATCTTATTAAATCGTTTTTTTGTGTTGTTTCAATTAAAAAAATAAAGAAGCAGAATACATCATCAAATCATCTATCTGCAAGTATGGAAGGGTGATAAGCAAGGAATTTAACGACACTTACAGAATAGAGGAAACCAACAAAAGGTTTTAATTATGAAAGAGAATATAATTCTAAATAGTTAAAATGAGAGAGAGATGAAGAAGAGAGAGAGAGAGAGAGAGAGAGGAGAGAGAGAAGAGAGAGAGAGAGGAGAGAGAGAAGAGAGATGAGAGTGAGCAAGCTATTCAAATTTTGCTAAGTGATAAAATAATTGTATACGCTCGAAACTGAGTGGTTCAGACCATATATATATATAAGCTATATGACGCGTAATATATATATATATATATATATAATATATATATATATATATAGCTATATATATATGTTACTATATAATATATACGACGATAATATATATATATAATATATATAGTATATAATAATATATATATACTAATTATATTTATAATTATATATATATATATATAGTATATATATATATATATATATAATATTATTATATATAGATATATATATATATATATATAAGTATATTATATATATAGTATATATATATATATATATATAATATATATATATATATAATATATAAATATATATATATATATATATATAATATAAATATATTTATATATATATAAGGATATTTTATATATAAATATATATATATATATATATATAGTAAATATTATATATATATATTATATACTGTATTATATATAGTATACTATATATATATATCCCTGATAATATATGATACATATATATATATGATATATATATATATATATTATATATATTATTAATATATATATAGTATATATACTATATATTATATAATCTTATATATATTATAATATATTCTTATACTATATATATATACTATTAATAATATATATATATATATATATATTATAGTATATATATATATATATATTATATATTATATTATATATATATATATATATATATATTAAGATATATAATATATATATAATATAATTATATATATATAATAGTATTATTATATAGTCATATATATATATATATATAATATATATACTATATACTATATACATATATAATATAAGATGATACTATATATCTATATAAACATATATAATATATATATATAATATATATATAATATTACTATATATATATATTATATTATATAATAATATATATATAATA
>JABUQX010025873.1:27500-32238 GCA_015478945.1 Trachelipus rathkii
GTGATAACACAGTCAATCAAATTATTTCAGATAAGAATTTCAGACGTGCGGTTGAAGAACACATTCGTACCCTAGTCGCTCTGCAAGATTGCTACTTTCAGTATTTCTGTGAAGAGCATGAAAGTTTGATCATTAGTTTTTATAATGAAGTGCAAGAGCTACTAGCCAAATTCAATGAAACTGGCGCACAAGAATGTCTTACAAAACAATCTTGGCGATGCAGATGTGTGATCTCTTAAACAAGATGAAAAAATTTGACGAACAGGAATAACTAAAACCAACATTCCGAATATTGCGAAAATACATGGGAATGGTTGATGGTGTGTTACTGTTCTTGAGATCTGTCAGGACTGCTAATTGGGATCTGCATCTCTTTCACTAGAAAATTTCGTAAAATACATCTTTGGACTAGATTTCACAAACTATTCTGAAATTACCTCTTGGTACCTTGCTGATATGAGAAGTTTGAAAGAATCAGATCCAAATATTTGGCATGAGTTCGAAAAGGGCAACTGGGTAATAAATAAGTCTAAATACCGTTTTGTGCTCTTGCTTGTGATGAGGCACTAGGACATAAAAACAGAGCAATAAAAGTTGTGGAAGGACTAGTTGGAATAACACAGCAACCGAGTGCTCTCGCTCGCATTTTCTTAATAGCACCTGAGCTCCAAAGGGTATCACAAGAACCACTGAGTATGTGTGGTAGTTCATTCAAACTAGAACTAAAAAGCACCATTTAAATAATGAAACGCTGATAAAGCCTAAGATAAAGCCATTTCAATCCTATGTGGTGAACTAGAGCGTATTGGAAATTCTTTTCAATTCGAAGGTCCCGAACTCATGAACATAACAACAAAGGCTGTATTGAGCAAACAGATCACATCAGATGTTAGCCTAATTGAATCATTAGGAACAGATTTGTATAAAGCCTTCAAGTCAGAGAGACTTCTCAATGAATCAATCAATCTCTTATCACCTATAAAAAGGATAAACAAAAACTATGTTCTACCACCAACAAACAAATAAAAGTAAAGATTTCTGGATCCATAGCAAAGTTGAATGCAGATAGTTCCCATTTTTGCACGACTTTTGATTGTCGCACGATCTCAACCAGAAATAGACCTACGCACAACCTTTGGGAAGTATGAAATGTCGGTTTCCATGCTTGCACAAGATGGAACAATGCATCAATGGCCAGATAAAAGTAAACTAATTCATATCTTGAATTTTGTTGTGGAACTCGCTTTAAAAAACTCCTTATCATCTGTTCAAGCTCACCAATCAAATAGCTGGGTTACAATCGTGGAAGGAATGGAAGAATTGCATGCACTTGATAAAACCATCGCAGTGAAAACCTATGAATATCTTGCTGATGTGTTGTTCATCCAAAAGATCCAAAGGAAATACTGGCAGTATGATGAACTTCATATTGTTTTCGACACGTACTTAGACAAATCAATCAAGAATCTTACTAGAGGTAAGAGGCCTCATGGGGGTGTAGCAACACAGTACAAAATATGTGACACCGCTGACGTTTCAAAGATAAGTATGAAAAAGTTTATGTCACACACTCTTACCAAAGATGAATTAACCACCTACCATGCACACAAAATGCTAAGTTATGCCAAGAAAGCAGCAAAGAAATATGTTGTTTCGTGACATACGGAAGTTTTGGTGACGCATTGCTCTCTGGATTGTTTAAAGAGTAGTCAAGAAGAAGCCAACACAAAAATCTTACTACATAACCTGAACGCCAAAGACAGAGGTGCATATACACTATTAGTGTTTGCACAAGATATATATTTTAGCTTTGCTGGTGAGACGCTATCAAAAACTTCCGAAACACACATTTTTTGTGCCAACATCAGGCGGGGGCAATATCAGTATAAAACATAATTGTATCATTCGGAGCACTAAAAGCTTCAGAGAGCATTACATTCTTCTAGCAAAAAACTATCCATAAGCATACGAGAGTTGGTGTAGGTAGAAATGTTTCTGAAGTGAAGAATATGATTGACTTTGTATCGGTGGAGAAGGAGATTTTGAAGTATGTATTATATGATAAATCAGTGAGAAAATTGAGGATTGGATCATCGGATCATGTTATTTTATGTAAGCTTAAGTTTGTCGGGTCATGGATGGAGAGGGAATTGAAAAAGGAAGGAAGTGGGGAGAATTAATAGTGAGAAGTTAAATAAACAGACTCATAAGAAAAAGTATGTGGGAGCACGCAAATAAGTCAGTTGAATGTGAACAAGACAAAACTGAGCAAATCCGAACACAAATGAAAGGAGCGTTTGTTAGTAGTTCAATACAAGTTTGTGGGTGTGCTAAAGCAAGAAATAAAAATGTCAATAGTGAATGGTTGATTAAAATGGTGATACAAGCTGTAAAAAGACAAAAAAGGTATGCTGAGATTTCGAAGGAAAGGTGTATGGAAATATATGTGGAGGAAAAGAGAAAGGCTAAAAAGTTGCAAAGTAGTAGAAAAAAAGGGGTTAAATGAACAGTTTGGAAGGAGGATGAATGGAGACTTGCAATGGAATAAGGAGTTGTTCTGGAGGGAAGTGCAAAAGTAGGGAGAGAGAGTAAGGAAAATCTTCATAGAATAATAAATAGGAATGGTGCTTTGCCGTTACTGATGAGATGAAAGGGAGGAAAATGAGTATGAAACACCTCGAAAACTTTTATAATATTATGAGTGGTGAAGAGGTGATTCTAAAGGTGCGTGGGTTTGATGTTGTAAGAAGAAGTAGATTATTTGAGGATGAGGTAATTAGTAGAGAGGATGTAATGATAGAGTGGGAAAGTTGAAACATAATGGTAAATCAACAGGTATAGATGGAATTACTGATGAAATGATTAAGAATTGACATGAGATGGTGATTGACTGGATATAGAAGTTGTGTAACAACGCTTAAATGGAGGATGTAGTTCCTAAAGACTATAGGAGATCAGTAATAATTCCTTTGTATAAAGGTTAAGGTGATAATGGAAACTGTAGAAAATATAGTTAAATTAGTTTATTGAGTGATGGTGCTTGCATTTTGTTAGAAATAGAGCGTCGATTGACTGAGGGGCTGATTGTTGTAGAACAAGATGAATTTAGAAGTGGTAGAGAATGTTTAGATCAAATATTTACATTGAACCAAATGAGTGAAAAAAATGAAAGAGAAGAAGAACAAATTGTATTTAGGTTCTACGGACTTGCAAAAGGCGTATGACTGGGTTAATGGGGAAGCTATGTGGCAGGTGTTAGTGATATATGGTGTTGGTGGTAGGCTTCTGAACGGAATCAAAAGTAAATATGCAGATAGTGAAGCGTGTGTAAGAATAAATAGTGTTTAGAATAAATGGCTTAATATTAATACTGAGATATGTAGGGATGTGTTATGTCTTCATGGTTATTAAAGTGTATGTGAAAAGGGTTATAAAAGAATTAAAGTTGGAGGTAGCAGGGAAGGATGTAAGATGAACCTGAACATAAGCATTCAGGATTGCCTGCAGTTCGTGAGGCTTATGAAATCTGAATTGGAACGAAAACGATAATGAATCTGCTTATATTACAAAAACCGAGCAAATGAAACCCAATTAGACGAAGAAAAATTGAAAAGATGGCAAGTATTATTTTAATAGTATATAGATAAATGCATTAAGAGGAACTGCGCACATCTCTTTTTTTTTTTTTTTTTAAAGAGTAGTAAATTCCACTTCTTTAGCTTCCCTTTTTATAGCTCTCTCTCTCTCTCTCTCTCTCTCTCTCTCTCTCTCTCTCTCTCTCTCTCTCTCTTCTCAATCTTATCTCTCTCTTCTCTCTCTCTCTCTCTCTCTCTCTCTCTCTCTCTCCTCTCTCTCTCTCTCTCTCTCTCTCTGCTCAAACTTAACACGAAACAATAATGGGGAGTTTTTTTAATTGTATATGGATATAATAAGAGATAAACTAATAATAATAATAATAATAATAATAGATAATAACAATAATAATAAATAATAAAATAATAATAATAATAATAATAATAATAATAATAAGATAATCTAATGAATAATAATAAAATAATAATAATAATAATGATAATGGATAATGATAATCGAATAATGCCTAATGATAATGATAATGATAATGAAATGATAATGATAATGCAATAATAATATAATAACAATGTTACAAAAATAAAAGTAATAAGAAGAATAATAAAAATAATAATGAATAATAATAATAATAAATAATAATAATAATAATAAAATAATAATAATAATAATAATATAATAATTATAATTAAAATAATAATAATAATAATAATAATTAATAATAAAATAATAATAATATAATAAAATAAATAATAATAAAAATAATAATACACTAATAATAAAATAATAATAATAATAATAATAATAATAATAAAATAATAATATAATAATATCAATAATAATAAATAATAATCATAAAATAATAATTTACAACCAAAACTTGTGCAAAACGTGAACTCTAAATTCTTGTTCAGTCAAGTGTTGGTATTATTGTGGGCGTGGTCTGGTAGTCGATTGGGGGAGGACCTGAGCGATCTAAGATGTCGGGGAGTATGGGGGGTGGAATAGGGAATAAGACAGACTTTCAATAAGTACAGAAACAGTAAAAATTAAAGTATAAAGCCCAACTATGCTGACTACTGGCAATTTTCGTGTGGTAAAGTTCTTGGACACCTTTTCTAAGTGTACTTCGATCCCCGCGCCCGAAGTG
>JABUQX010025874.1:0-47728 GCA_015478945.1 Trachelipus rathkii
AAGCTTGCACATTCAATAACCGGATAATAACGTGTGAGAATAACACATTTGAGCATTGAGGGAAGTTTAGGAATTTTTAGAAAAAAAAGTTTGTTTTAAATTGATCTAATACATTTAAAATCTGATAAGAATATTTTATTAATCGTAAATTAAATATGGTTACGATGGTGGAGGGGGAAATTTTAACTTTCGGTAAGTTAATTCCACAATTATATTGTTAAGGTAGTCCGTTACTTTCTTTGAGATTGAAAACGTTTAAAAAGTAAACGAAAAAAATAACGAGTTATTAACGGATTAACGCTTTAACGCGTTAATGCGCAAACTTTGTAAATCTATATATATAATATATATTTATATATTATATATATTCTATATTTATATATATATAATACTTTATATAATTATATATAGGTATATTATTGGGTTATATTATATATATATATTGTATATAAAGTATATATGATATATAGATATTGTGTAGTATAATATTTATGATATATTATAATATATCTATAGATATATAATATATAATATTATATAATATTATATTGTATATACTATATATTTATAGTATTTTTTATTTTTAATATATAGTAATATGGTAAATCATATATACCTATATATATCTTATATATATATATATTTATATTATATATATATATATATATATATATATATATATATAATATATATATATATATATGTATATTATATATTATATATAATATATTATATATACTATTTAATATATATATATGTTATATATTATATTTTATAATAATATTATATTATTCTTATAATAATATATTTATATATATGTATGGATATATAGATTTTTTATATATTAATATTATTCTATCTTTAACTAATATATATATGTATATTATATATATTAGTTATACGGTATAAGGTATATATACTTACAGTATATATAATATATATTATATATATTTCTTGTGGTCGTGGTTGCAAGGCCTAGCATTTAGGGGGGAATAACGGGCAGTTAATAAGTAGTGGTTACTTTGTTAGTAGTAGGTATATAATATTTATATATTATATATATATAGTAATATATATTATATATATTACTTTATATACTATATTATATTATATATATATATATATATATATTATATATATTATATATTATATATTATTTATTATATATAATTATATATATATATATATATATATACTCTAGTATTATATATATTATATTATATCTATTTATATATTATATATATTATATATATATATATAATATATATATATGCCAACACAAAATTTTTCTTTTTTATTTTAGAATTTTGTCTGGCAAACTAGAGCGGCGCGGATGGCGATTCAGAAGGGCCGCCAGAGCAGGACCCACACGTTATTTTCTTGGTGCCCCGAGCCTAGCACCTCACAACGCGTGCCAGATCGCGTGAATATTTTGATGCAAGTTAGAATTTTCATCTTAAGATCAGAGTAGGATGGAATTCAATGTGTTTAATTAGTATTATTAGTAAATTATTTTTCTTTATAAATATTATGCTGCAAGCATTGCTTCTTTTTTCACTATTATTATAACCAATTTTAATAATTTAGTATATACTAAAATTATACTTTAATTTTTTCATTAAAAAATGCTGGCATTATTAAGCGACCATCTGACTGGACAGGGGTAAGAATGGGTATTAGACATCCTCTATATATATATGTAAGGATGATATAATAAAGTTAATAATGATAGGTAAATATAATGTGATTTATAGTATTAAGTCGTGATAAATATGAGTATTGGATGAAGGTATGAAATACGAGTTACTAATAAGGTATTTATACTCATATATCTATTATATTATATATATATATATATATATATCTATATATATAGTGAGTTGAGTATATATATATTGTAGGTATTATCTAATTAGTGGTGTATAAGTACGTATTTTTTCAGTGAATTCTACAAATATTTTATATAGTATTATAATAATTATATATATATATACAATATATATTATTATTAATTAATTATAGTGTATTATAATATCTTTATATTATAAATATTATATACTTGTATTACTTTTATATTCTCATTTCTGATTCTTATATCACATATTGTTATCTCTAATAATATTGTTCGTTATACAATTTGCTATTATGCTATACTATGTACATAAAAGATTCTCACTATACCGGTATTTATATTTCTAATAATTGTGTTATTTTAACTTTATTAATTATTCTATTATCTATTATATTATTTTTCATAATTCTTTTCTGTGTAGGTGGGGCAATCGATTATTATTACAACGTTAACTATATTTATTCATTCTCTATACTTTTTTTTAGTTTTGTTTTTTTTTTTCTATACATTTATTTAAGTTTATTTTTAATTTCTTTAATAATTTTATATTTTTCTTCTTATTTTTTATAATAAAGTTTATTTTTACTCATTTCTTAATATTATTTTGTGATTTATCTTTTTTATTTTTATATACATTTTTTTTTTTTCTTATTTACTATTTTCTCGTCTTCTTTTTAACTTATTTTTTTTATGTTTAAATTATTACTACATATATTTTCTCATTATGTTTTTTTTCTCCTTTATCTATTTACTCGTGTCGGCATGTTGGACACTTTGCTTTAACTTTACCTCGTGATGTTTTCACTCTGGCTTTTACTTCACTCCTTTTTTTCACACTGCCCGTCTTGGGCACCTATTTTTTTTATCTCTCTCTCGGCCATACTTTATACTATGTTTATCCTATGGCAGGCCCTTGGTAACGGCCTATTTTATCTTTTATTCGAGTCCTATGTTTATCTCTCTTTTATATTGTTTCATCCGATTGCCTCCTTTTAGAGTTACCCGCGCATTCCCACCTTGTTCATTTGGCTGCGCCTCCTCTTTCTGGATGCTTTCTGGCCCAGGCGTCCCTGTCCGTGTTTCGTTGGCCGGTTTCATGTTTTTAGGCTATTACCTGACTATATTTTCTTTTTCCCCTCAGGTTGTTGCTTGTTTGTTGTTATTTTAGGTCTTTGTCCCGCTCGTCTCTTGTGCTTTTCCTACTCTCTTCTCTAGCTTTTCTCATTGTCTGGCCGTGTTTTGGACGTGTCACTAAGTTCTTTCGCTGTTGTCTGGTCCTTTGCTCTCTGTTCTGTCTTCGGTTTGCGCTTCTTTATTTCCTCCCTTTATTTTCAATTCATCATTCATTTTCTTTAGACAGTCTACACACACTCTCTCTCCCTCACACTCTTGCTCCTCTCTATTCATTATCGAAACATGGTCTTTTCATAGTTTTATTGATACCGACTATATATGTTCTCTTTCTCTCATTTCGCTTTCTACCCGCACCCTTCCTTCTTCTTATCTCACTTTCTTGCCTCTGCTCATAGCACACACATTTCTTATACTTTTTCACTATACTTTCTTCACTTCATTACTAAGGTTCTGATAGCCTTCTGGCTCTCTTTCCTCTCTTATATTACTCTCTCAGCCCATGTCTCTTTTCGTTTCATTTCATAGCTTGCACTCTCTTCAACCAATTTCGCGCGCTTTCCTTAACTTCCTTTCAACCGCCTTCTCCCATTTTTCTTGTTTTTAGAATTTTTTTTATTCACTACGACAGTTTATATTGTATCTTCTGTATCTCAACACCCTCCTTTATCATAAGCTTTTTCTCAGTCCTTCCAATCCCTCCATGCTTTTCTCTTCGTTTGTCTTAATCCCACTTCTTTTCTTGTCATCTTCCTGCGTCCGATTTGGCCACATGGTGCTCTTTCCTCATTATCGACCGTCTTTTTAGTCGTCCGGTAGGACAGCGGCCTTTTTACTCAAGGTTGGTCTTTTTTATTATCTTTCCCTTAATATCCCTGTGTAGTCACTTAGCTCACCTATAAGTCATTACCCCCTTGGTCATCCTATAATTATCGCATGGTTATCTTCTTATACAGAGTGACAAAGGAGTAGAATTTCCCCTTTTTGGCAATACCCTTTATTTCTTCACCGTTAACACAACGTTCCTTAACAGTAAAGTGGTGTAGTTTCCATTACATTGTTTGAATTAGTGTATCATTGATTATATTGGTTGTATAATTGTATAGTCGGTCTCACTCATATGGTATATAATATTTATAATAATATTATATGGATTTAATACAATAAAAAAATACTGTACATTAAAAAAAAAAATTGATTCTTCATTTCCAGTGTTCATAAAGTCTTATAAAGTGGGGATTATTTTTTTGGGATGGGACATAATGATATTATTCCTTAGCGACGTCTTGTTTTATATTGAACACCAAACTAGTTTAGATGCAATGGGGTTCAAAGCCACAGACACCAGGGATTTTTCCTGATTTTAATATGATTTTCACCGTCATGTTGTAAAAGGATTCAATATACTCTATATACTATCATCTCCATTCTAATGACATCTTCTTCTATTTGAATTATATATGGTTATTTCTATATATGTGATTCCATGATTCTCTTATGCTCGATTTCTAGGTATCTAATTTCTTTATTATTCATTAATTCTTCTTCATGGTCTGGTCACTATATTATTTTTATCTTATGTTATATATTAATAGCATTATATTCACTCTACCTCAAAAAAGTATTATATTTTATATAATTATATTAGCTTTATATTAAAAACATTCTCTTTCTGTTTTATTATCTATATCAATACATATATTCATACTATATAATTCATATTTTTATGCTTTTCATGTTTATATAACGTTTTATATCATTTTATTTGTCTTTATTTTTACACATACCTATCATATTATAAAGTGAATATACTTGATTATAAATCTTAATAGTCTAATATTTGCTATAGTCTAATATATTTCCAACACACCTATTAAAATATAATTATTATCTACAGAAGTTCCCGGTACTTAAGTAGGAAATTCAAAGTGCAGTTCTCATTCTCTTCCATGCATGGATGGTTTTTTGCCGCACTCGCGAGCACGAGGGTTCGAACATCTGGGTCCGATGCTAACATGCAACGACAAAAACTTGCTCTAAGTAAGATGTTCTGTAATATTTATTTGGTTACGGGTTTATGCTTTCATTAAATCTCAATACCCCCATATCCAAAAGTATAGCCAAACAATGTTAACAGAATAAATACACTCTGCTCTTATGCTTCTAACAAAAAGAAGGTCCGCCAATCTGGGTTGAAACACGCCACGGTGGTTTAGAATTTAAAAGCGTTGAACAGAAGCAGAGCTTGCTATCAGACCTAGATAATCTGCGCACTCTAATTCACTTGGTTAGAAAATGCATAAAATTCAATTTCCTCTCATCAAGACCTACTGCGATAGGTATGACCCCCCTCTACCCAATCAATGGATGAGTATGCATAGGCTACAATATATATTATAAATATATATTATATATATATATTATATATATATATATTAATTATATATTAATTAAAAAATTTATATATTATATATTATATATATATTATTATATATTATATATACTTATATATATATATATATATATAATTAATATATATATATATTATAATATGTATAGTATATTATTTTACTAATTAATTATCTTTTTTTTTTATTTAGAGCCAATTTCTTGAGAACTGAAATAAGTTATTTTTGGCATAAATGTTTTGCTATGAAGGACTGAAATAAGGGTGAAAATTTTGTACAAGAATGATTATTATTTAAATCTAAAAATTTAGTATTAAGAATAATTTTTTAAATGTTTTTTAATCTTCCTTTCTTAAATATTTTTTCCCGCCCCTCAATTAAAAAGTTTAAAAATTATTGGTGTCTACATTTATAAACATAAAACGAGAAATTTTAACTTAATTTTTGGTTATTCTTTTATATGGAAGAAATATATAGGAAACTTATTAGTAGTAAAACTAGAAACAGCACCATACAAGAGCATTATTTTAATATAAACGTGAGGAGCTACTAAAAGACAAAATAGTAATAATATTTATATATATATATAATATATTATATATATATAATATAAGTATTAAGTAATAGTCTTATCATATAATATAATAATATTATCATATATAGATATATATATATATATATATATATATTTATATATATAATATTTATATTATAATATATTATATATATCTATATATATATATATATTATTTTATTATTAAAATAAATATATATTATATAATATATAGTATAGTTATTAATATATATATATCTATATATATTATATATATTTATATATTATTATATTATATTATCTATATATTTATATTTATATATATTATATATTATATTTATAATATTTTACATTTGTCTTATGATATTCTGAACATTTAATATATATCTCAAATAAGCTTGATATCAAAAATATATATTATATAATATAATTGTATGTGAAACAAGTATACTGACATATGCATTTATTAAAGTTTGCTTATAAGTTTACAATTGTTGCGCACGAGGAAAATCTGTTTATATCCATGATTAAAATAAATGCACCAAATTAGAAAGATAAATAGAAAAGGCTTCATGTGAACTATCTTATATTGGTCTGAATATTGTTTTGTTGCTATTTCATGAGAATTTGTAGTAGTAGTTCGAGAAAAAATTTCTTGAAAGGTTAAACCCTGCCTATTATTATTCTTTCTAATATGTTAATGGAGGATATGTTTGCTTTCAATTCTCCAAATCCTCAATTTTCTTTTCCTTCAACTAGAATCAATCTTGAATACAACTAGAATATTTACTTCGGAAAATATACATCTCCTTTTAATAAGGTGGAGTTAATATTCTTTAGTTTCATTGAATTGGACTTTCTTGAAGGTTACATTATTTCTCTAATTACAAGCTTTAATGGGGTTGACAGTTATGAGGTGTTGACGACCTTATTATACACTACTTTTTGCATTGTTTGATATGAAGATTGGAATGACGGGGTCATAATATTATTTAGGTGCCACTACTCTTATGCATATGTGATTCCCATCCACTAAATCAAACTTTTCTCAGAACATTTTCCTAATTTAATGATGTTCGTTATTTACTGTATTCTAAAGTTTGGAGAGAACGATTACAGGCGCTTCTTTCATTTTATCGGGCATTTGTTATGATTTCTATACTCCTAGAAGACCCTGTATCATGACATATTGCTCTTTAATATAGGACTGTTTTGGGGCTTCCGTTAGCTCTGGTGGTGGCTTTGCTTTCTCTTTTTTTCAGATAGAGATGACAGTTTTATATATATATTATTATATTAATATATATATATATATATTATTATATATATATATATATATATATTATATATTATATATATATAATATAATATTAATAATATATTAATTAATACTATCTCACATCCCTACTACTCAGCTGTGATTCTATGGATTAGTTTGTTTGTCATATTTTATATTTTACTATTAATATACAACAATATTAGGTTTCTTAATTAAATGTAGTTAAAATTATAATTTATAACTCATTAACATCAAACCTATCCTATACTCTATATTACAACAACTAACTAACTCACTCACCATCACACACCACACACACTAACTCACATCACTCACACACCATAACTCACACACACTACACTACACTAACACACTCACCATCTAATCTCTATTGTATCCTACATCTCTAACATAACCACACACTACACTATAATATAGACAGTACCTTTAAACAATAATAGATCAATTATGGATCTATTCCAAAGAGTGGGAACGAATTTCCTATCAGTTTTTTTGTATACTCAAATGATTCAATTATAGGCACTCTTCCATAGAGGAATCAACATAAGATTATAAAAAGTCAGATTAGTGTAACTGAATATCATATCATATGATCAATTTGATGAAGGTGGAGGGTAGAGTATATGATGGTAGTTTCTGGATTTGCTAACTTGGCTATAACTATGTATCTATTATTATATACAGGGTTATATTGTAATAATAATACACGGTAAATATATACTCTAGTTATAACATTAGATAAAATAATGTCATAATTTTGGATACATAATTAATATCATAAAGTCAAAAATGAAAAGAAAGCATTTTAATTTTTAATATAAAATATAAAAATTAAACATCCGCTGAAAAATACTTAACAAACTTCTGTAAAAATAATAAAGTTTAATTAAATAGTTTAATAATTTGTTTTATAAATGTATAAATAAATTATATAAGCTATAAAAATAAAGGAACTAAATAGTAAAATAAAATTTATAATCCAATACTAAAAGTAATAAATGTATATAATCTATTAAACCTTTTCCCCACTACCATTTTCAGTGAGGAGACAGAAGAGATAAAATACTTAAACTTATTGAAAGTGAGTAGAATAACACATTTTGTGACTTCTTTATTACCGCTATAAACCCGCTATATAACTCTTGTTTATAAGTAGGCGAAGACGAGGTCACTTCAACACGGGTGCGCATAAAGGCCACTTCACAAGTGACTGGGCATGCGAAAAGGTCACGTGCTCATAGGCTATATTCTATAGGCTTATATTTATATTTAGCTATATTCTATTAGGCTATATTTATAAGCCTATTTCTTAGTTCTAGCACGTTCGGACCTATATTGTAGAATACACCGGTCTTAGTGTTTATTATTCGGTAGGGGAATCGATTAGTGTATATTAGGAAGGTGCTAGGATGCTTCCTTCCTTGAGTTATTACCACCCCTTGTTCTAGCCTTTGTCTAGCATGAATGTCTACGTCATGAACAAGGCTAATATGGTGTTTACTCTAGGTTATAAAGGTACGGGGAATGATTGGTGTATATTAGAATGTGCTAGGATGCTTCTTGTATGAGTTGTATCCCACCCCCTTTCTAACTTCTAGGGCGATATATCGTATATGCCTGAATATTTCCGATATTTTGTATGATTAGTACATATTCGACACTGCTGAATCGATTTTTTGGGGGGTGGGGGGGGGGGGGGTGGTTTAACGACGGTCGATTGACAATACCTAACAAAGAGTAATTAGTAAAAATTAAGAAAATATATAAAGCAAACCCCCTTTTTCTCTAATGCAGCTGTTCATTTGTTTCTGAAGCTATGAAGTGGGCTCGGAATAGTATGTTAGTAAAAATGTTAATTGAAGGTATAAACGAAAGTACGATATGCCTGTATTTGCGAGCATGGCGTTTCAGCCGTCAAGTCGCTATGTTTTTAGAACGCACCAACCTGCGTTTTTTCGTAGATGGCGTACCCTTCGTCAAAACCTATCATGACGGGTGCCAAACAGGGGTAGAATGTCTCAAAATGAGATTCCCGTAGTTACTTTCCGAAGCCAGAGTCCCCATGGCCCCCTGTGGGGGTCATTTATTTGGTGTAAATGACCCGATTTACCATCTTCAGAAAAGGGTGTTAGGCTCGTAAATCAACATCACTTCAAAATTGAATGCCTTCTTTTTATGTTTTGCAACATTGTTGCAGTGCAATTTTCAAGCGTTACGTCTAAGGGGGGTGGGGGTCCCCACCAAAACTAAAAATGGACTTAGAAAACTGAAATTTGGTGAGTGTATAGAATAGAATAAGTGAAATAGAATGGTTATGTTAAATTAATTGGCGACCCATAGGGGCCGGAATCGGAGCTGGTGATTGCGGTGGCAGAATGGAATTCTGGTTCCAGCTACCTATTGAGTCAATTGACAAATGAGGTGTCAACATATATGTTTTCAATGGTGTAAGAACACATTTTTTTAGGGTTTCAGAACCTTAAATGAGTCTGAGAACCCCTTTCAAGGGTTTCTAGTGAAAAAGAAGAAAAAGCGGTGAGGAAGATGCATTATGTTGAATCCGGTTTAACTTTAAAACGATCGCAGGGTTGGCAAGGCCCGACGCGAGGTTGCGCAACAGAGAGCGCGCTTCGCGCCCGGAAACGACGCGAGCGAGCCGCAGGCGACAATATTACCTGCGCGCACGTTAAATTATTTCGTAGTGTAACGTTTATTACACTTTTTTTTTTTTTTTTTAAATAAAGTGTTATAAAACACTTTGTTTTTCTTTTCAAGTAATACGTTCGGTATAGCGATATCGAAACGCTATTTTATTTTATACTTAAATTTATTTATTTTATTTTTTTATTTATTATTTATACAAAACCTTGTTCACTGTTTAATTTTTTGTTAATAAACATGTTTATTTTTCTACCTTTAAGCTATAACTCAATAAGGCAGTTGCGCAAATAGCCCCAGAGGGACCCTCCCTCATCTGGAGTATGCGCTTTTTGGTCTTTACTGCTTTAATTGCTTATTGTGGGGTTTTTACTGTTTACAGTCCATAATCCGGAACATACTTCTGGTGGAAAAATCTTCTTAAAACTTTGGAATATATATATATATATAATATATCTATATATATATATATATATATTATATATATATATATTATTGTAATAATATATATATATATATATATATATTGTATCATCCATAAAGGCTTAACATTAAACGTCGAACATTTGAAGATATGGACGTGTGGTTAAATTTATGTTCGGTAGTCTTTGGCTACTTGTCTTTGGCTATAGGACTACAGGATGCGGGAAAACCTTTTGTTATTAACGATGATTAGAGATGGAATTTTTGAATCAGAACAGTAAAATAATATGGTGTTACAGTGTTTATCAGGACAAATTTGCAGAATAAAAGATGTATTTCAATTTCATGGAAGGAATCCTACGACATAAATCGTTGGATAATGTGATGGTCTAAAACATTGTATTAGATGATTTATGCACAAGTTGAATGAAGTAGTGAAAGTTCTGTAATTTTCCATCATTTAACCCATATCTGTAATTTTTCCTCAGCCGAACAATTTTTATAGAATAAGTATATGAGGAGCATATATCTTTAAACCATCCATAATCTATACTTTGGGTCGAGAAGAACATGATCAGATTATGAACTATATACCCATCACAGCGTAAAGGCTTCTTAAAGGTATATAAAGAGTTACGATCTGTTTCCACGGTATTTAATGTGTGAACTTCATCCTAAAACACGTATAGAGTTTTGCTCGTATAACATTTTCCCCCATTCGATTGAAACTGTATTCATATGATAATGAGTACTCTAGTTTGTTAAGTATTTACATCTTTATAAAAATTTAAAAACTGCCAAAACAGCTGAAAAACGTTAACTGATCTGTAATGATGAAAAATTCATCCAGTGTGTATGCGGAAGTCTGCTTTAAATTCTTCTAAAAGGAAATGTTTCCTTTAAACAAACCTAGAAGGTGAAGCTTTGCTACAGAAGCATCATTAAAATCTCTTCTCTCTAAATATAAAAATTCTGAAAAGTAAAAGAGTTACTGCAGAAAGGAGGTGGAGTGTTTCTACTTTACTTTTTTCCGTCATAGCTTCTTTAATTAAGTGGATATCAGAATAATGAAGAAGGTGGCTGTACTACCATATAATGAGGAATGAGAAATGAGTATAATAATAATAAATATACCATTCTGATCAACCCATACCCAACAAATTAGTCATTCTAAACACAGCTCAGACAATACACTATACCAGCCTTACCGGGGCTACTTCTCCGAATTTCATCAACATTAAACATAGAGGTCTCAAATATCCGAAATGATATCAGGACATATTGAACTCAACCCAAGTTTATATGACCCCAAAGTTGAACCAGATAATAAATTAATGAGAAAGAATGTGTTGGATATTAACTTTCACATTACTTCATGAAAAGTGCCTTAATATCAGAAAGCTATCAAGAATTATAGATTTTAAAAACTTACATCTATACATGAAACATGCAAAGTTCCCACCTTCACTACCCTCGGGTAATCCTTGCTGTGAAAACGAAGATACTTTTTAAAAATATCCTGGAGGAGAGCTTGCCAAATAGAGGTCAAGCTTAGCTACTAGCTTTTATATATATTTTAAAGATATTAACTGATGGAATGAATTTAGGAACCAATATTATCGATAATGAATTGTTAACGGTTAAACTATTGGTTGATTTGATAGCAGATTCTCCGTGATTGAGAAAGGTCGCGTTGTAGGCTGGCCTATCATCAAACAAGAACTTCAGACTATAAATTTCCCCGCTCTCTCAAATACACAAAGATTAGCAGACTTGGATGATATCCCCAAGATGCCTAGACCAGATACAAGTCCAGCAGGTACTTGTTAAGCTTTAGATAAAATTTAAGCGTGTTACCAGGAAGAATAGGAAACCTTACAGTAACTAATGGAATTAATTCGTAATTATTATATTATATATTATATATTAATTATATTTATATATATATATAATATATCTTATTTACTTATTATATTATATACTATATATATTACTTTATAATTATATATATATTATATATGCTGTTTATTTAGTTGAAGTGTAGATTCATAAAATATACAATTTTTTTTTTACTTTTTTTCTTTTAGTAATTATATATATATATATATATATATTATTATATATATATATATATATATATATATATATATATTTTATATATTTATTATATATATATATTATATTACTGTTTTAACTTGTGTCAGTATTCTACATGGAGCGAAAGGCGAGGTTTGACTAAGTATTACTTTCAACTTGAGGAAAAATAGTTTTGGAGGGTTCACTAGGTTCGCTGCAAGTTTCCAAACTGAGAAAAAAGAGTTGAAGAATATTTAGAGGGTGAAGATGCTTTTACTTTACATAAACCTGTCCTTCAAAAATTCCCTACCCGGACAACCATAGCCTTCCTGTAATGCTTTGGCATTAGATTACGAAATGATTAAATACAGTTTTTATAATGATTGGGTTTTCATATATACTTTTTACTATTGACGTATATAGATACTTATGGTTAAAAGTTTAAAGATAAAAAATGAAAAGTGGCGACTGCAGTGAGAGAAATTATAAGGGAATATGATAGATTCCAAAACTGATTTGCAGGGGATAGGGGTGCGAGTTTTTAGTAGAGAGTTCAGGAAATTAATTACTGAATACGATATAGGATAATTTTAACATATTTTCCATAAATAAGGCTGCTATTGTAGAAAGAGTTCAGCGTACGATTAAGGAACGAATGCATAGATACTTTACTAAGATGAACATTTAAGTAATCATTGAATACTCGTGACCTATAGTTAATTCTTACAATAGATCTTTTCATAGAATATAAAGAAAACTCCTTAGAAATGTTGAAACTATCCATCCTAAACTTCACTTAAGAAGATGTTAAAAATTAAAGATAAAACAGGGATAAACGTGGATGAATATGTAAGAGTGTCTAGAGTTGATGACAGGTTTAGAAAAGAATGAAGAGGGGGGTGGTCTAGGAGAGTTTTTAAGGTAGATAGTATAAAGGAATTTCCTAATGAGGGGTTGAAATTATATTATTCAAGATTTTAGATGGAGAACATCAAGGAGGATTTTATAAACAAGAAATACAGAAAATACGATTCGATCTTGAGAGTAATATGTAATAAAATAGAAAAATATTAGGTTAAAGGTAGGGGTAAAAATAACAGTATCTGGTGAAATGGGTGGGCTACCTTAACAATAATTCATATATAAAGCTAGTGAAATCACGAACCATTAATCATTAGTTGCTAATATGGGTGGAGTGTAGAATATTTTCTTGCTCTTTCAGATTTCGGATCTTGGATTCATCTGTAATAAAGTTTCAGATTTTACAAAGAATTAATGATCTATCAATTAACAGAGATTCTATGAGGTAGGACTTGCGACATGATATTTAGACGACCGCAAATATTGAAATTCCCTCAGGCACGTCATTGGATAATGGTGTATAGAGTTTTGCAGATTATGTAAATTATATTAAAAATAAAAACACATCCGATTTAAAACGTGTGGACAATTAAATGTTCGGAATATTTCTATGAAAATTTGTGTTAAAAGAGGATCATTACGTTCAAATCATGAATCCCAGTTATTTTAACATTGTGTTAATATATTAATATTACAATAGTGCAATTTAATAATACATTATTATAACACCCTGGGAGATAGGGTTTAATATTTAAGATCGATAAAGGAACAATAGAATTTGAGAACCTGAATGTGTTTATGCTTAAACGTTCGATTGGTTTCGGAATGTGGTGATGAACACGAAGTGTGTAGAAACATTCTACTGTTCTAATAGACATAGTGGAAATAATGAACTTTCCCCTGCTCTAACAGTCTTAATGACTCAGACTTATCTCTCAATTATATATGTATTCTTCGGAGATGTTACAAGATGAAGGGATGGTTATGTTTATCAGATATAATTGACCATAGTAATGTAGGGGAATCTAAAGCCCTTATTAAGGGTGGTTCTTTTTCCTAAAAAGGGAAGTTATATCTTTTCCTAATGTTCATTCTTTACTCTCAGTTTTCACATGTAGGGTTCTGTGAGAATGGCATATAAAGGATGTCGAAGGTAGACCGTATCTATTCACAGAAGGAACACTATTGTGTAAAGTTCATATTAGAAAGAAACAGACACTTTAACTATAACATGATGGACTATTTTTTTTAACAGAGTAGAAAATCTTCCATATATGCTGTTAGAAAACCTTCTAGAAATAAGGATAGGTGTAAGATTATATATAAGTGATGTAGTTAGTTATATTTATTCATTCATTAAGCCTTACTCCCTCACAGTGTAAAGAAATAGTGCTGATAGAAGCTTTCGTTAATTGTATAACGATAGGGTATTCGTTGGAACAAATTACAAAGAGGGTATGGACTGGGTGGATTTTTTTCTAAATTATGGAGAAGTGCAATGCCTCTATTAAGGATGGTGAATATTATATGGGGGGGTGGTGGGCGGTAAAAAAAGCTATACGAAAAGAGATGCATACGTTACAGGATATAGCCGAGGAGCTAACCTCGGAATCTTAAAAAGGAAAATTAGCAGATGTTTTAGATGAGATGTTTGGATGATTAAAGTGAAAAGCGCACATAGATACATGGTACAACTGAAAATTGCGTTAAGAAAAGGTTTAAGACTAAAAGACCTCAAAAGAAAAATGCAATGATGTATTTTTTGCTATCTTATTATAATTGGCTCTTTTTACATAAAATATCATTATCTGTGACTAATATAAGAAAGCTAAATCACGATCGTTCATTATAGGTCAGCACCCCTACATACAAGATGCTTTTCTCCTCTTTAGTCCAGACTTGTGTAAGAGTGAATGGATTCCCTTCTGATGAAACCCCACCAGATTAGTGTTAACTGAACACATTCATCAGCATCAACATACTTCAATTACCCAACACGATTGTCTCCGATTCATATCCAGGTACTCGGATCAGTATTTAGATCATCAGTGTTTTTTTATATTGAAAACGAACTTGACGAGCCCGATGGTATCAGACCTTCCATGCATTCTGACGATCAATAGTATACCACAGAATCCAATTTCTGTATACCTGTTTTAATTCGATTGAAGTGTATTCAAATGAATTATTAGGTGCATCCAGCTGCAATTATCTCTTATAGAACGTTTATAGAATTTATTTTATTCGACGATGCTAACAGTTTCATTCAGTCTTTGCGGTTTTTATAGTTAAAGACGAGGCTGCACTTCGATTAAAGTGGTAAAACCAAGGGACCATATGAAATTTTTACGGTGTTTAAACGGTGATCATCTTTTTCCTCAGAAAGACTTATTCTACAGTGTAGATAGAAGGATTTCAGAAGGCCTTAATAGAGGAGTCAAAGGATTTAGGCTTAGAAAACATGACGTCAATATTGAAGAACTGTTTACAGTTGTTAGAAACATCAAAAGGAGGACAGACAGTGATAGAACCTAACAAAGGGAAGGATGATAAAGTAAATGTGGAGCAGTCAGTGAGGAAAAAAGGACCCAGTTAAAGTTAAACAAAAAGTGCAATATGCATTAAAATATAGAAATGAGAGTAATGACGAAACGGAAGATGAAATTTTTGAAAGGAATACTGAAGTGAGTAGCGAAAGTGATGAAAAAAGAAGAAAGAAGAGGAGGAAGTATCCGTGTGATGAATATTGCACGTATCAGAAGACTGGAGTCAGTGGTTTTGAAAGAGTGGAAGTGGATAAGGAGGAAATTAGTTAAAAGGCCTAGTGGAATCGAAAAATCAGGAATGGAGTCCAGCTTGGGTGTAAACAGGGTGCTCATTATTTTGGCAGGTGAACTGCTAGAAGTAATGCGGACTTACAGCAAGGCAAATATTAAGGTGGTGAAACCGTTGGAATATGGTGAGGAAAGCGTCCAAACGTTCGATGCCTTTATCGAGGACTTCGAGCTTTTTGCGAAGGAACAGTTTGGGCCTGACAAAAATAGATGGGTTGTGGAATTAGGGAACTTTTTGGAAGGAGGAGCATTGAGGATGTTTTTCAGCATGTACAGGGCTAAGGGGAAATATGTCAATTTGGTCGCAAGGTTAGGAAACTGGTGCAAGGAGGGAAAAGATAGTGGGGTCATGGACCTCCTGAAAGAGTTCTGGAGAATGGAGGTGAAGAGAAAAGAGAAAATTGCGGAATTCGCATTGCGAATGCAGATGACCTATGAGGCTGCAACAAATGAAGAACAAAGGGACAAGGAGACACTAAAGAACAATTTATTAAGGATGCCTGCTCAAAAAATAGCAAACTACGATTTAATACCGACATGAGGCAGGCGTAAAAGGAAAGTCTGAGGGTAAGAGGGAAAGATATGAACTGGACCCGTAATGAGGATGAACTTGATGAACACACGGAACCAGAGGCTGAAACAATTCCGATATGGGCAGCCATCCCTCAAGGAGAAGAAAGAAGGACGTATGCGGACAGGGTACGGTATGGACAACCGGCACCACAACGTAGTAGTGGACCAAGGGAGTATGATAGAAGGTCTGGTGGACCATATAGTGGACCAAGGTTAAGGTGTCATCATTGTGACAGGGTTGGGCACATGAAACGTGACTGCTGGCGGTTTAATGGGTGGTGCTTGGTCTGTGGAAGTGGTGAGCATAGGCTGATGGATTGCCCAGCAAGGAGAGGACAAGGATCCCAACGTAGGAGCGAGAACAAGGAGCAAGAACAAGAGACTCAGAGAGTGGTGGAAAGAAAGTGCTTCTTGTGTGATGGAGTCGGTCACTGCCGTGACTCTTGTCCGTTAAAAGAAAAAAATAGAGGAGTGAAAAAAGAGCATAAAACCAACGGTTTTGAGAAACGAACTTGCTACGCCATCAACCGGGACTTGTCGGAGCCAGCCACAACAAGGATAGATCAACAAGATGCCCCGGTTATTCAGGATACGTGGATGTTGAATCCGGAGGCAGAGGAGTTTGTTGCAGGTCAAGGTGGAAAGGTGGATTGGTCATTGTCCCAACGTACACAAAGGAGACAGAAAAAGGAGATTATGGAAATAATGTCAGCAGTATACAATACAACGAGTGATATATTGACATCGGACATCAAATTGGTCTTCACATCAACAGGAAAAGTTTGAGTAATAATATGAAGCTGGACGTGGAATCGAACCTTACGTTTCTTCGTTCAAATACGATTTTCAAAGTCAATATACTGTCGAGACGCGCGGCTGCCGATATGAGTGGCTGAATGATTGAGAGGTCTGGGTGATCCTCGTCAGAGTGTAGAGTCTCACCGAACAGCAATCTTGGAGGTCACCATTGATGACATTAAATATGGACAATTGGAATTTCTGGTTCTTGGGGATTTAAAGGAAGGAGTAATGTTAGGTATGCCTTTTCTGGTAGGAAATAGCATAAAGTTTGATATTAGAGATGGATCAATTAGACGGTATGGTGATAATGGTGTACGGGAACAAGTGTACGAAATGGGTGGAACCGAAAACTGTATAAGGACGGTAACAAGTATTCCGGTACATACTACAGGTAAAATGGTGATTGAAAAGAATGACTGGAAACCAATTAAAGTGAAATGGAAGTCGAAACAAGTCAAACCAAGGAGTCATGAAGGCCATTACCGTGCAAAACCGGAGGAGTTATTGGTGGAAGGTAGAGAAGATAACAAAAAGGGAATATAACCACAGATTTAAGTTTTACCAGGTTTGGTAAAAAATGGAATGCAGAGTGAAGGTACGGTAACTGGTTAAAGAATTATTATCAGGGCTTAAAAGTTGAACCAAAGGTGAACAAATAGGGATAGCACACTTGTTGGTAGACAAAGATAAATTAAGGGGACCCTGTACTTGCCCAACCCCTACTTTTTAGGGTACAAATAAAAAATTTCACTTTTTTTTTTATTACTTTATTTATTAGAAAATTTCCTCCTCTACATCATGGTGAATTTGTGGCGAATTCCGAAAGGTTTTTAAGATAAGCAGGATATTTTATATAGGGGTGGTCAAACTAAAAATTTAATTTCCAGGTTCGAAAATGCAATTCAAACTTTCCAGGATCTTTCTAGGTTTATTCTGAATAAATATAAATTAAACTTCCTTTTTTCACACGAACCTGAAAAAAAATTAAAAAAAATTTTTCCCCAAAAAAAAGCCCTCTTTCTCAATCATATTAATGGGCCTGCAGAGTCGGAGCCGAGCCGAGCCGAAATAGACGGAGACGGAGCTGTAGATAGAGCCCAAAAACAATTTTTTTTAAGAATTTTTTGCAGTGGAAAATCATATCTGCAAAGATGGAGCTGAATAAAATTTGAAAAGGAGCCGAAGCCAGATCCGGATGTCTGGAGCCAGAGTCAGAGCCGGACCCGGGGCGGAGCTCTTACCGGAGCCGGAGCCGGAACCAAATTATACATTTTTTTAAAGAACTTGTTTGTGCAAGTAAAAATACTCCTGCAAAGTCGGAGCTGAACTTCTGAAATAAAAACGGAGTCGGAGTTGAGCCGGAGCCGGAGCCGGAGCCGGAGCTTATAAAACACAAATTTTTTATTAATTTTGGCAGGTGAAAATAATTTTCAAGTTGAGCTGACAATTTTGGAATAGGAGCCGGAGCCGGAGCCGGAGCCTGGAGCCGGGCCGGAGTCGGAAGGCCAGAGCCCGAAAGTAATAATTTTTTGTTAAATTGTTTTTTTTCAGGTAAAATACTACTGCAAAGTCGGACTGAACTATTCTGAAATTGGATAACGAAGTCGGATAGCCCGGAGCCGGAGCCGAGCTGGTGCCGGTGCGTGAGCAGAGCCGGAGCCGGATTCTGAAAGAGCAAATTTTTTCAAGAATTTTTTTGGCAGATGAAATTAATTTTAAAATCTTGGAGCTGAAACAATTTTGAAAAGAAGCCGGAGCGGAGCCGGAGCCGGAGGGTAAAGTATATAATTATTTTAAGAAATTGTTTTTTTGCAGATAAAAGTACTTCTGCAAAGTCGGAGCTGAAGCCGGATCTGAAATGAAAACGAAGTCGGAGATAAAGCAGGAGCCGGAGCCGGACCGGCGCCGGAGTCGGAGCCGGATCGGAATCAAAATATATAAATTTTTTTTCCAGAATTTTTTTGTAGATGGAAAGTAATTAAACAAAGTTTGCCAGCTGGACACTGTTCCACCGCGCCCGGAGCCAGAGCCAGGCCAGAGCCAGAGCCAGAGCCCGAGCCAGAGCCGGAAGCCAGAGCCGAGCCGGATAAGAGGCCATAGGTAAGTATAAATTTTTTTAAAGAAATTGTTTTTGCAGGTTAAATACTTCAAAGTGGAGCTGAACTATTCTGAAATGGAAACGAAGTCGGAGTCGGAGCCGGAGCCGGAGCCGAGCCAGAGCCGGAGCCGGAGCAGGAAGTGTTCACTTTCATATTTTTTTTTGCCAGTTGAAAGTAATTCGTTTTAAAGTTGGAGCTGAACAATTTTTGAAAAGGAGCTGGGGAGCCGGAAACGGAGTTGGAGCCATGCCGGAGTTGGAGCCGGAGCGCGGAGCCGGAGCCGGAGCCGGAGCCGGGAGCCGGAGCCCGGAGCATAAATTTTCTAAGATAATGTTTTGGAAAGTAAAAATATTCCCGCAAAGTCGGACTGAACATATTTTTTGAAATAGATACGGAGTGGTGCGGTGCGGTGCCAAACGGTTCGTTGCGGTGCCGGCGGTGCGGTGCGGAGCGGTGCGGTGGCTGGTCGGGCATGCGGTGCTGTGCGGCGTGAATAAAAACTTTTAGCTGCGCTTTGGTGCTCATCATTTAGGGTAACTTATGCAGAAAACACCAGTTAGTAGCTGGGAAAAAAATAAAAAAAAATCATTCAAAAATCTTATAAAAAGTTTGTCTCAAAGATCACTTTTTTTCCATATCAGCTGACATAAAAATTCGCTAAAAAAAAACGAAGAGGTCTATTGTGTTGAAAATTTCCAGGCCATTTATATATTATATAGGCGAAGATTCTCACGAAGTTTTATTCTGATTGAAAAACGTGGGTTGTGTCAGACAAGTTTTGAGTGACTGACCTGAAATTATTTTTGACAATTTTTCATTTCAAAATTGAATATTTGATGTTACCAATATTTTTTTATTGAATTTCAAAGGCAAACGATTATATCTTTTTGACCACACTTTATTCTAGAACTTTCGTGAAAAAATTATTGAATTATCTTAAAAAATAAAGTTTTTATATGGTTTTCAGTTGAAACAGTAAAAATTCAGAACTTGCCCCATGCCCCCCCCCATAAATCCCAAACCATGAAGTCTATTGAAACGACAGAAATACATAGAGTAATTGTTCCTTTTTAAATAAAAAGTACTCATTTCACGATTGATAGAAACTGTAATTTCGAGTATAGGGTCGCCTTAAGGAAGTATGGGGTTGCAACATGCACAGTGAACACAACGGTACAGGAAGTGACAGGACGAGTTGACGAACAAGAGTGGACGAAGGAGAAGTTGAAGGACGAAATTAAATTCATGATAGAGTTATGTCCAGAACAGGTTGAACAGGTTTTGGAGGTTTTGTGGAGAAACAAAATGGCGTTTAGCAGGAGTGATGTGGATGTCAGTCAAACTGCGATGATCCCATATAAGAATAGATTGCACGACTTCACGCCTATTTACCAACGAGCTAGAAGGTTTGACCAGAAAACGAATCTAAATGATTGAACAGCAGGTGGAAGAGTTATGTATGAAAGACATAGTTGAACTTTGTGCAGCGGAATGGAGTTCACCGGTGGTGCCGATCCGTAAAAGGGATGGTACACTCAGGTTATGTGTGGACTATAGAAGGTTAAATCAGGTAACGGAGGCGGACAAATTCCCAATGACGAACATTCAGGAAACTATTTACGTATGTCACGGGGTTAAGCATTTTACTAGCCTTGATCTGGTTAAAGGTTACTATCAAATGAACCTGGCAGAGGAAAGTAGGGACTTCACGGCTTTCTCCACGGTGAGTGGACAGTACCGGTTCAAAAGATTAAGCTTTAGCTTAAAGAACGGTCCGACAGCGTTTCAGCGAGAAATACAAAGGATAATGATTGGATTTAGTAAAGATAAGGTGGTGGTGTACGTGGATGACGTGTTATTAATGTCAAAAGGTTTTGAGGAGCACTTGCTGCCAATAGACAAGGTATTACAGCGGTTTTGTGAATCCAACGTAAAGGTTAAGTTTGGAAAATGTAGTTGGGTACAAAAAGAAGCAAAGTTTCTAGGACATATCAGTAGAACAGGGATCAGGAAGCTTCCGGAGTTTATGGAGCAGGATGATAGACTGTAGAGGCCAAATACTGTCGGAGAGTTAAGAAGATACCTGGGCATGATAAACTTCCAGAGGAAGTTTATAAAGAACTGTTCCGAGGTGGCAGCACCTCTTAATGCACTAACGGGAGGCAGACGGAAAGATGTGATTGAGTGGACAGAGGAAAGAGTAAAGGCATTTTTTACAGGATTAAAAAAGGGAATGAAGGAATCAGTGGAACTAGCATTCCCCGACTTTTCGGAAGGAGCGAACAAGCTGGAGTCGTTTGTAGATGCCAGCGGTTCTAGTATGGGAGCTGGTCTATGCCAAAAAGAAGGTGACGAAAGGAGGGTCATAGCCTTTAACTCGCACTCTTTCAATGCGTGCGAGAGGAATGCGTCAACAATTGAAAGGGAGTCCCTGGCAATAAGGTGGGGAATTAAAAGTTTCAGGCAATTCTTATTAGGGAAAGAGTTTACTCTATTTACGGACCATCGGCCATTGGTTTATCTACGCAAGATGAAGTTAGTTGACAGTATGCTGGCAAGAGTGTTGGACGACTTGAGTGAATACAGTTTTGAGATACAATACTATCTAGGGAAAGAGAACATCTTTGCAGATACATGGTCCAGGTGTAACAGGAAAGATGACCAGGGTGAAGCACCGGTAGATCTGAATGCTTTGCCATAAGGATTAATCATGGTAAAGGAAGTCCCCGGTGGGGCAGACGCACTGTTTGTCAGCTTACTAGTTGTTTTGGAGAACGCCCAGGTTAGGAACCTGGAAGAGGATCACAAAGCTTTGAGAGCCAAATTAGCAACTACGTTAAGGGATAACCAGAAATTATACGGAATAGGAAAACAACTGAAAATGCTGAAGTATTTAAAGGCATTACGGTTACCGGGTAGAAAACCAATACCGGAGGTGTTGCTGGTGGCAAGTGACTTGTTTAGAGTAATAATCTGGTTACACCATGGTACGTGCTGTTTAGTAAAGTATATCGGACCCAGGGTGAGAGAGGAGGAAGATTTGAAAGACGTTTACATACAGGTGTGTGGCGGAACGCACTTTACCCCTTTGAGGCATGATGGAACGTTCAAAAGGTGTATGGAAAACACTATGGTGGACGAGCGTCCAACCCAGGAGGAAACACAGCAGGAAGAAGAGGAGTTAGAGGAGTCAGAGAACGACCGTACGAATGAAGAATTAGGAATTAACTTAATCATGCGGGAAAGAAAACATGTGTCCCAGTTAAGTTGCAATCATGTACTGAGAGGAGTAACTTGGCAAGAAGTTTGTATTTGTGAGGTGCGCTAGTGTGCATTTTTAGACACGGGTTCGGTAAACAGTCTGATCCAGAAAAGTGTGGTTGACGAGTTAAATATTTTTGGACATATCTTAAGTAACTGGACAGTAGACTTGGTACTAAACGGAGTGGCTCAGAACATTGTAAAATGTAACCAGGCAGTGGAAGTGGAAATTAGTACTCGCTACAGACGGGTGTTGTTTCCATTGGTGGTGATACCTGACGGGTTTATTCCAGCATTTATGTTTTTAGGAATGAACTATCTGGTGGAAGTAGAAACGGCATTGGACTTTGGTGAAGGAATAGTATGTCATGGAGATGACGCAGATGATGTGAGCGATTCATTTCTGGCAACAATAGGAGTATACAATATAACAATGCAAGGTGGAAAAGAGGGTAATGTACTGTCAGCCCAGGACATTATTAATCTTCAGGAAAGGTCAGAGGTAGTAAGGAGGCTGAAGTAGAAGGTTCAGAGGAAACAGATACTAACCAAAAAGGATACACTCTTAAAGAAATTTTTTAGATACCGGGATGTTTTTTTAATGAACAGGTCAATCTTGGTGAAGAGGACGGGACCAGGGCAAGGTAGTGCAGTTATTGGGTTTAAACAGGTGGAGAGTGTATGTGTCATAACCCACCGAAACATGGCATATATTGGAAGAGATAAGTTGTTAGACCTGGTCTCCAAGCACGTATGGCATCCATCGATTTCATCGGTGGTGTAGTGAAGAACCTGGGACCCTGCTTGGTTTGGCGAGTGCTGCTAACCTGGACTACTCGGGCGCTTTATAATAAATAAAAATGACTAATACATAAAAAATTTAAAAAATATATATACATATATATTAATATTACATACTATTATTATCATCATTAATATTATTATTAAATTGCCAAACACTATATTTCACTATTAAATCTGCTGAAATTGATATTTTAATATTAATATTATTATTATGATGCACTGCACTGTTTTAATAATAATATTTTATGCCTACACAATATTTCACTATATATTAATATTATTTACCACTATTCACTATATTAAAAATTTCTTTTAACATTATACTGTAATATTGTTATCATTATCCCCACAATCACTGTTATTACTATTAGTATATTTGTTATGTATATTACACTATATATTAAAATTATTTACCACTATTCACCATATTAAAAATTATCATTACCATTATTATTATTATTATCATTATCACCACAATCACTGTTATTACTATTAGTATGTTAAACGATATATCACCAACATTCGCAGAAAGATAAATGTGATAGGAGGGGTTTCCAGCCCCTTGCTACCATATGGCATCCAAAGATTTAATCAGTGGTGCAGGAAGTATGTCGGACATGCCCAAAGTGCCAATTATATAAGATCGATCACCAGGTGATATTTCCGCACATCTGTTAAATAGAAGTTAAGAACCCCTTCGAGCTGGTGGTAGTAGATGTAATGGCGATGCCGAAAACGAGAAAAGGGAAAGTGGCATGTTAGTGGCAGTGGATCATTGCAGTAAGTGGGCTGTGGTGAAGCCCCTAAGGGATAACTCTGTAAAGAGTGTGGTTGACGCTTTCGAGTGTGAAATGTTACTAGCTTTTGTGAGATTACCCTACAAGGTACTAACGGATAACGGAGTGGAGTTTAAGAGTGGCAGGTTCGAGGAAATGTTGCGAAACTACGGGATTGGACACATTTACAGCAGTCCTTACAAACCAGCAAGTAACGGGGCTGTGGAACGCAAAAATAGAACTTTTGCAGAGTTCTTAAGGAACATCATGGAAGAGGGTATTGACTGGGATACTTCCTTGACAAGGGCAGTGCTAGCTTACAATGGTGCGAAGCATGCGGAGTTGGGAATGTCCCCAGATGAAAATCTAATGGTGGAAAGGCATGAAAAAGGAAGGGTGATACCTATCCCGAGGAGTCAACAGGAAAAATGGCAGGAAGGACACCCTACTGATTACCGTATGCGGTGGGAGTGAGGGTTAAAAGGAAGGTTGTCACGGTTGATAGGAGTTTAGACAAAAAGTTATTCAAGAAATATGAAGGTCCATTCGTAATCACCAAGGTCATATCGGGATTAATGTCTTATGACATAAAATGAAAACAAAAGTAGCTAGGGTACATTACTCGCATTTAAAGGTGTCGGCGGACCTCCCGAAATACCTTAGACAGTATTTCCAGTGTGAGGAGGTACACCCGGAGCAAAAGGAATACCAGGGAGAAATAGAATGGATAGAACAGGTACCTGAAGAAGGCATAGTGCATGTACCATGGGTTGGACGAGTAACACAGGAGGTGAAAACGTCAAAGAAACAAGGGTCAAAAATCAAGGAAGCATGGAGATTGTTAAAACAAATGACATTAAAGGGAGCAAATGGTAAAAGAATTGTGTCGGTGCAGACAGAGGACCAGGTTGGTGAACACAAAGGTAAACAAACGGTGAGTGTTGACATGATGCCATCACCAGTTGATACAAGCGAACATCTCGACTGGTTTGATGAGGCGGAAGCAGATAATGACCAGGAGAGTGAATATGATATTGCGGCATTTGAGAAATCAATAGCGTTTCCGGAAGATAGTTACATGTTCGGAGTAAGGGTCAGCGACGAAAGTGAGGAGGAAATGGATTTAGGTTTAGACAAGGTAGTGGATTCAATCGAAAACCCGGAGGTAGTACCTACTGAGAATCAAGATACAGACTTTGAGACACAAGAGGAAGACCAGGTGGAAGAGGTAGGAGTTATTAATATCAAGGTGACTAGCCCTGAAGGTTCAGAATATAGACCAAGATCTATTTATGAGGAGCTTTTGAAAGTAGGTGATGTGCCGGACGCAATGATAATTGGTGCCAGTGTTAGACAACAGGAACGGAGGGCATCAGAACCAGAAGATCTGTACAGGACACCGTTCACAAGGTCGAAAGGAACGGTACCGGAACAGCCAAACGTAATGAGGAGGGTTATAGAGTACGAGAAAAGGACAGAAGCACGAAGAAGAGCATCAACTGGAAGGATGGAGTAAGTTAGATGGTTCGCGCTGGTATATATTTTTTCTTTTGTTTTCCTTTTAAGATTATTGCACAATCATGGAGGGGGAGTTATATGATTTACTGATATTAAATAAACCAAGTAACTTAAGAACTGCGTGAGCTCAAGGAAAAGTCTCAAGGAAAATGCTCATTTGTCATTATCAAGGAAAACGAAAAGTACGTTGAGAAAGTCACGGAAACTGGTGTGTGATAGTTTAAAGGTAAAATTGTTATAAAGTATCTACAAAGGGATAAAAGTAAAGTTATCCAAAGTTTAAAGTTTGCAAAAACTAATTGAAGTCAGGTTTCGTGGAAACCATATTTGAAGTCATCAACTCCCCTAAGCTGGGTAAGTAAACTATTTATTTCACAAAGGTTAAAACTAAATAAGAAGCTTGCAGTCATTTTTGCTAAAGTTTGTTAAAATCAGGATAGAAATGGAATAACATCGGTATTAAGGTTGATAAGTATTTAAAACTGGTTAATATTGGGATAGTGTGAACTAAAAGTAGGATGTGATGTTAAAATTAGGATCAAGGAGTTAAGATGGAAAATGTGAATAGGCCAGTGATATCATATTTTAAGGTAGATTTTGAGAGATTTTCACGAGGTTTGAGTTAAGAAATTATTATTGAAAAGTTATAATGCTATTTTTCGTGATCAAGTTTTCAAGGTAGATTTTGAGAGATTTTCACTAGGTTTGAGTTAAGAAATTATTATTAGTGTGTTATAATGCTATTTTTCGTGATCAAGTTACCACCTGGTTTATACCAGGTTGTTTTAATAGGAGACTGTCATTAGAGTGTTATCAGGTTATTTTGTGGACATTTGTCACTGGTAACCCAGATTATCATTTTTGAGGTGAAATGGAAAATAAGGTTAAGATGGAGTTTGAAATCTGGTGTGGAGGTAAAATTACGAGTGCTAGGGTTAAATTGTACGAGAAAGAATAGCGTGTGCACAAGGTATAGAAAGTTTATTATTATCATTATTATTATTATTATTATTATTATTATTATTATTATTATTATTATTATTATTATTATTATTATTATTATTATTATTATTATTATTATTATTATTATTATTATTATTATTATTATTATTATTATTAGGTTTTATCTGTATGTTTTTACATTGTACAGTGTGTTTGTACATTAACTGCTCTCCTTTTTAATTGTCTTTAACTAATATGGTTTTAAAATTTGAGGAATTATAATCCTTATAAAAGATAAGTTATTCGTTTTAATTTTTGTTTTTGAAACTTTTAGTTATGTTAGATAGTTAAAGTTAGTTTTTAGAATTGTGCAGTACGTAGTTTCGATAGTACTAGGTTATATTTTTTTTCTTCGTCTTTTTAACTTTAGTTTTTAGTGTTTCTATTTTTTTAAAGGGTTTTTGCACAGCACTTACGTATTTGGTTGCATATTATTTTAATTTATACATATTTAGTTTTATGTTGAATGATTGTAATTTTTTTTATTCGTAAATTTGTTAGGGTGTGTGAATGCTTGTGTTTTAAACTTTAAACTTTAAACTTTAAACTTTAATTTTTTTTCAGTTTTACATATTTATTGTAAATACGGTTTTAGCATTTTAATCATTTTCGTTTTTTAGTGAGTGAACAATTTTAATCTGATTTCAACTTTCGTTTTTTGTCTGTCTGTTTTTGTCTGTTGTTTTTGTTGTGGTGGTTGTGTGTGCAGGTGTGATGGCAGATTTGCACAGAAGAGGGCTTTCTATCGACTTTACCAACATCCGCGGCTTACTCTCTAACTCTGCATTCGTGGAATACCATCTCTCTAATTCTAACCCTAACCTTTTGCTCTTGCTTGAGACACAGATGGCTAAGAATTCATCCTCTAATTAGTTTTAATATTTCCAGCTATAACTCATTTCATGATTTCCGTCTAATGGGTGGAGTATGTGCCTATGTAAACATAAACACTCCTGAACACGTCTCGAGAATCTCGAATCTCCTAACTTCGATTTCTTTGGCTTAAAATCTCTTCCTTCTACTACAATAATCTTGTGCTTCTGCTACTGTTCTCCTAACAGAACATATTTTTACGCCTTTTTTAAATAGCTTACTACTTTTCACGAGACTGTTTTATCTTCTCATCCAAATACTGAGGTCCTCTATTTAGGGGACTTCAATGTACACAACACTGAATGGTTGGGGTCCTCTCTACTGATTTAGGTGGGGAGGAGGCCGAATCATTTAGCATTCTCAACGAGTCTAGAGCAACTAATTAAAGAACCCAACACACATTCCGGATCGGTCCCAACCAATTCTTGAACACACTGACCTATGTTTCGCCACTAGTCGAATTTCTCTATCAATACACCACCCTTCGCTCCTGATTGGTAAAATCTGACACACAACCTTATATCTCTTAATTTTAATACTTTTCTCTCCAACAGCTGCATTCTGCCCTACGCGTTTTTTTCTGACACTTTGATCGGGCCGATTGGGGGGCTTTGCTTTGCTTCTGCGCTAACTATAATTAGAATGACTGTTTTGTCTCTGGTGACGTTCAAACTTCTGCCGATAAGGTCGGAGCTGTAATCGTTGATGGGATGAGCAGGTTCATTCCTTCTTCGACTAAATCTTTCTCTCCTCATAATCCATGGTTCGATCGTGCTTGCTCTCTGGCCATTCAGGCTAGAGACAGTGCGTATTGGAGTGGAAAAATTCTCGTTTCCCTATCAACTCTTTGCTTTTTTTCCATTCAGCTAGAAACCGTTGCAGGGGTACTCTTCGACGAAAGCAAGCGGGCTTCATCCAACGAAAGTGCGCTAACCTCCTTGGTTTCTCCTACTGACAAATCTTTCTGGGCCTCTTGCCAAAGACATCTCTAACAACTTCTGTAAGTCTGTCTTTCCTCCTCTTTTCGATCTGATCGGTTCTGGTTGCTAATTCTACAACTGAAAAAGCCAATCTCTTCGCCCTCCTATTTTCCTATAACTCAACCCTGGACGATTCTGGCATTCCTCCTCCTCGTCCTCCTCCTCCTTCTCCTTTCAGGTGTCCTATGCCTTTGCTTGTGATTACATTTGATCGGGTGCATAGCTCCTGAAATATATGAACGTTTGGAAGGCGGGTGGCCCCAAGACGCATTCCTCCCCGATTTTTGAGGGAGTGTGCTTTCGCTTCTATCCACAACCCAATCGTTCAACTATATTCTCTATGTCTCAATACTAACACTTTCCCTCAGTGTTGGAAGCACGCACATGTCCAACCTATTCCGAAAAAAGGAAGCCGCTCTGATCCTTCCAACTATCGCCCTATAGCTCTTACTTGTATTTTATCTAAGATCTCTGAAACTCTTCTCAACTCTGATTTCTTAGATCATCTTCAATCTCATTCACTTCTTTCCGTCGCCAGTACGGCTTTCGGCGCTAGAGGTCTACTGGCGATATTCTTTCCTATCTTACTGATTTTATGGTTTTCCGCCATTAGAAACTAGGGGACTTGGTGGTGGGCGCTTGACATATCCAAAGCATTTGACCGGGGTATGGCACGCGTCACTGCACTACTAAACTCCGTTTCTTTCATCTTCTCCTTCTTCATTTTTCTTACTCATCTCTAATTTTCTTTCAAATTGTTACATTTCTGTCAGTTGTTGATGAAGCAACTTATTCTTTTTCGTCAATGGTGGTGTTCCTCAGAGTCTGTTAATCTCCTACTTTTTTTCCTACTTTTTATTTTATGATCTTCTCACCTGCACATCTAACTCTATTCACATATATCCAATGATTCGACCCTTTCATTCTTCAATCATTTCAATTCCTGCACCTTCTTTCTTCTAGAAATTGCCTATCGTTCTTAATCTTTCGGATTCTATTTCTCGCTGATCTGGAATGATGGTTTCCGGGTGCGTCCGTCTGATACCTGTGAATATTGCAATTTTGATTAAAAACTCAAACCTTCTACAAATCTCCCTCTCTAAACACCTTCTAACTTTCCTATCTCTTTCGACGATACTCTCGTCTCTCCTGTGACATATAACATTCCTTGGCCTAAACATATAACAAAAAATGTCTTTGGAAACCTCACATGCATAATGTTACTAGGGCGGCCCAAAGAAACTGGGAGTTTTGTTTAGACTGCGAGACTTTTTTCCCTCTTCTCAGATGTCCAGCTATACAAGGGCCTCATCCGCCCTTGTATGGAGTCCTGCTCTCATATCTGGGGGGGGGCTCTGGTTTCACACGGCTTTTGGATGGAGTCGAGTCAAAGGCTTATAAACTGTTCTGTACTTTCCAGTTCACTTGACCCTCTATCTTTGCGGCGCGATGTTGTGCTTTATCTCTTTTCTATAGGTACCGCAGCGGCAGGTGCTCGAGGGAGCTTATCACTCGCGTACCTCCACCTTTACGTCGCCCTCGTAGCACTAGGGGTGCTGTGTCTGCACATGAGTTTTGTGCTGATATAGGCAACTCCAAGCTAGATTCGCTGCGGTGCTTCCTCTTTCCTGTCACATCTGTTCTGTGGAATTCTCATTCATCTTCTGTGTTTCCTGCTGAATTTAATCTCCCCCACTTCAAAGCCTGCGACTGTGTTCATCTGCGTAATTTACTATTTACTTTAGTTTTTGACTTCTGAGGCGTGTAACACCCCCTCCTTGAATAGGGCTCTGCCGGTGAGTGGTGATGACAACTGTAAAAAAAAAATATTTGTTTGGATGATAGTGTGTGTGAATGACCACGACACACCAAGTGTGTAATATGTGTAGCGTTAGGGTTTTAAATAATAACAGTATTATTATTATTATTATTATTATTATTATTATTATTATTATTATTATATATTATTATTATTATTATTATTATTATTTTTATTATTATTATTATTATTATTATTATTATTATTATTATTATTATTATTATTATTATTATTATTATTATTATTATTATTATTATTATTATTATTATTATTATTATTATTATTATTATTATTATTATTATTATTATTATTATTTATTATTATTATTATTATTATTATTATTATTATTATTATTATTATTTATTATTATTATTATTATTATTATTATTATTATTATTATTATTATTATTATTATTATTATTATTATTATTATTATTATTATTATTGTTTACTGCTATTACGGTTTTTTAACGGTGATAGTATTATTACCATGTGGGATCATTATTATTACGATGATGATTATTATTATTATTATTATTATTATTATTATTATTATTATTATTATTATTATTATTATTATTATTATTATTATTATTATTATTTATTATTATTATTATTATTTTATTATTATTATTATTATTATTATTATTATTATTTCTATTGTGTATTATGTGTTCATTGTAAATATACCTGATGATGGGTTTTCATTTTTAAGGGAGCGGATACCGGGACCATCCTGACTTTTAGTCACCGGTAACCTTGCCTCAACCTGGAGTGATTTTCATCGGGGTTTCCCTGTAACCTGGCCCCAACCTGAAGTGATTTTTATCGGGGTTTACCTGTAACATGGCCCCAACCTTGAGTGATTTTCATCGGGGTTTACTTACAACCTTGCCCCAACCCGAGAGGATTTTCACGGGGGTTTACATGTAACATTGCCCCAACCTGAACGAACGTCGTAAACCCGATTTCGCTTTCAAGGATATCCCAGCCTGCACGGATCTGGTAGACCCGGTTTTGGATTCTGAGGTTGCTTTCACTGGATTGGGAGGGTACTTGAGTGTACTCCCCACCTTCACTGGATCGGGAGGGTGCCTGAGTGTATTTATCTGTTTATTTGACATTTTGTGAGGATTATTATTTATTCTTTAATTTATTTCCTTTATTGACATTTTTGGGGATTATTATTTATTTTTAATTTTTTTATTTATTGACATTTTGGTGGATTATTATTATTCTTTATTTCATTTTAGGCGTTTTATTTATTTATTCATTTATTCTTTATTTATTTATATTCGCAGCTAGACCAGGGTAAGAGTTTGGGTATCGATTGGGTACATATATTGACCAGTTATTATTGAAGATTTTTGTTTGTGCTTCTAATATACTTGCTAGAAAAACCCTGTGCCTTATTTCTGGACCCTTATTGAAGACAGGAGAACAATATTGACCTTCCGTGTATACGGTGGCTCAGACTAGTTTGTTGTGTCCGGTAAATAATATATATGAATATATATATATATATATATATATATATATATATATATATATATATATATATATATATATATATATATATATATATATTATATATATATATATATATATATATACTACTCGTCAAAATTAACGCACCACTGGCTCATATGACGTTAACAGGTTAAAGGAAGGACCAGAACGTTGTGTAACTTTAATATGGAAATAACATAGCATCAGGGACACAGTATACAACGCTGTAATAATGTTGGGGGTGTATAGTGTCTGCGATGGCTATAACTAAGGTAAATGACAAACCTTGTAACTCCAGGTTTAGCGATTGGGGTAAAGTTATGGTGGGAACATGCTGAATACGTGGTCCATTGAGGTATGAATTTTTCCACTACAACCACGGAAAGGACTGCGCGTCGACTAACACGTGATGAGTGCATATAAATTATCACACTCCGTGCCGATAGGTACGGGTACTGTGAACTCTTTCGATGGTTTGATGTAAAGCACACAACCATTTCACGGGTTGTTAATCGGCATCACGATATCCAGGAGCATGCATGGTGGCCGGGCTAGGACAGGCCACGCGTCACGACTAGCGTTGAATACCGTCATACAACAACAAGGCACCTTCAAATACAGCTGCAAGAGGTAAATGTGACCCATGTGAGTGATAATACAATACGTCAACGCTTCGTGGAACATAATTTACGTCCAAGGAGGCTGGTCATATGACCACGACACACCAAGGAGCATCGACTGGCGCGATTAGCATTTTCCCGGGAACACCCACATTGGACCGTCGCGATTGGGAGAATGTGTTCTTTACGGATGAGTCAAGAGTCAATCTCTACACCTCCGATCGGCGAACCAAAGACATTGCCATTTGGAGGAGGATCTCTCTCATGGTCTTAAAAGGGTATTGCAGAGTTGCACGTCCTAGATAGCGGTTCCCTAACCGCCGCAAGATACATCGCGGACATCCTTTACCCGTATGTCCTTTACCCGTCATGTTCGTGCCATCATGCCCTCTACAAATCGTGGCGTATTCGCCCTAATGCATGACAAAGCACGCAAGAGCACACAAGGCAGATTCGGTCACCGAACACCTAACGACGGTCCAAATCAGGACATTGGATTGGCCAGCATACATTCTCTACCTAAACCCAATTGAACATGTGTGGGACTTGTTGAAACGATGGTTGCGACACTGCAAATACCTCCAGAAACCCTCCAGGAGCTGCGGCAGGCTGTGCTTCGCGTATTGGATAAGATTTCCGAGGAGGATATTCGGCGCCTCATTGAGAGTATGCTACGACGGTGCCATGCCGTCATCCGTGACAAAGGTGGCCATACACGATATTGAGTAACACCATCCCCCAGAAACCCTTCCGCGATAACGTCCCACTTTGGGAAACTCCTCGGCCACATCAGGCACCCAGTTCGCGGCCCCAGTGGATTGCCTGGGACCAATCGATCTTATACACTGTATAATGTGTCCCAAGATGCTAGTGTTATTTGCATAATAAAGTTACACAGCGTTCTGGTCATTTCTGTAACCTGTTAACGTCATATGATCAAGTGGTGCGTTAATTTTGACCAATAATATATATATATATAATATATATATTATATATATATATATATATAATATATATATAATATATATACTATATAAATATTATCAAAAGATGAAATGAATAACGGAGTGAAAATTGTAGATGGTGTGTGTGGGAAATATATGTATTGGTTTGTGGCTTAGGACGTAAGCGCTTTCAGAGTGATGGGCTTACAGTGTACTAAATTGGGTGGGAACATTTTGTGCTTAAAATGATCAATGTTTCGTCTCTTTCACGCTTTTTGAGTGATCCTGATGGTACAAAGAGACTATGGTGTAGATTTATGTCTGTTACACGCTTTGCTAGCCATAAAAAGTGTCTAAAGCGTATTCTCTTTAATACTTACAGACAAATTTTACTCATATCTGGTAATCAACTATTTATATGCGACAAGGCTATTTTCATATGCCACAAGTATCACCCTTTACAAACCCTATTATTTAATGTTTATATTTATTTTTTTTTAATTTTTTTATTTATTATTTTTTTTTACAGAAAACATAGCCAATATATAAAACCCTAAGTAGATGGCTCCCAAAACATTGTCAGAACAATCCCTTTCTCCATTCATTATCATTTTGGAGTTGGGGAAGTGTCTCTGGTGTCGCTAATATCTATGAGTTTGCTCTGATGTGTGAACGTCTTTCATCAGTAGTTTCTTACACATTCACGATCTTTATTCTCATTTATACTTTGCTTAACACCGCTTTGTTTCCTCTAGACCTCAACATTTGTTCTTGGCCAAAACTAAGATGTTTCAGAGCTCAGAGAATTACCAATATTCTGTTCCTATTACTTTTTGTATCCTTAATTTTCAGCCAAAAGCAAATACTTGTGCTATGGTGAGCAATGATGGTGGTTGTTCTCGCGTTACTCATATGTGGTTCTTCCGAATTTTCTAACATATGACTTCTGTTCTCTTGCCAATCAACAAATAAATTCATACGCTCAGTTTATTTATTTTCAAAACTCCATCATAAATCATTTCATTTTTTTAACTACTGTAAGAAATAGACATTTTCTCCTCCTCTCCTTTCTCCAAACTCATCACTAGTTTTGTAAGTACAGTTACTTAACTACCAATTCTTCATCTGTGATAATTTTGAGCAATCATAACATCCAAACTCAAACAGAACCCCCTTATTCGTTGAAACTCCAAAGCAATCATTATGATATTTAATTTCAAGATAATTTGTTGTTTATGATTATGACAAGAATATTTATATTGTTGTCAGGTGAGAACAGCTGAGCCACCGAAGGAGATAGAAAAGTTTGGAAGTATATTTCAGAAGGAAGTATATAGAACTTAAGTTTTAAAAGAGTTGAAGTTCATAAAGTTGAATCTACCCAAACGGGAAGTCCTATCCAGTTTAGCCAGAACTGAATTCGAAGATTAAACACGAGAAGCTCAGATGGATGGCAAAGGAGGAAGCAAATTTCAAAAGTGGGAAAAGATTATAAATAAGCGAGAGGAAGGCAAACATACTGAGTTAAATGGCACAAAAGGAGAGAAGCAGGTATACTAAATGTAGGGATGAGGAAAAATGAAAAGCTGAGTCATCGGCATAATAATATTAAATAGCTGAAACAGAAGATGAGAAGGTCGTTAATGAAAAGTGTGAAACGAAAAGAAGGTACAAGATAAAGAGGAGTGAACATTTATATATATAAAATGAAATAAGTTAAAAAAAAATCAGTTGAACTCATCGAGCGATGCAAAAAAGGTTAGCATCGACAGAATTGAGAAAATCTAGTTATAAACCAGCGAAATGAAAGAGGAAACCCAGAGGATGGGAGCATAAAAAGTATCGACGCATACCAAACCCTTTCAAAAGCCTTAAATATGCTAAGAGGTTGTATGCTACAAATGTAGGAAGTAAAGAATAGTTGAAGAGTGAGACTGGTGGAATGAACGAGGTGATCACAACCCTAGCCTTGTATTAAATATGGCTAAAAACACATTTACGTTCCCAAGTAATAAGAGAAGCCAGTGTAGAGCTAGTAAACTCAAGAAATAGAGAGAAGACTATAATTTATGAACAAGTTGGATCCAAAGCCACGATTTCCCAATCAATGAACTAAATCACTTGCTAGGATAATAGTACTTCGCAGTCCCACCTACCGAAACTACTCAATAGCTATTACAACGTTATGGCGTAGGAAAAAAAGGAATAGTGCTCTCCTAATAAGTCTTGACGGTAGATTGCTATCACACGTCCTCATATCGCGAGAGCAAATGTACGACACTACACAAAGATCGTAAATGAGAAAAACAACCACAGTGAGATAGTACTTTGGAAAGGCAAAAAAAAAGAAAAAAAAAAAAAAAAAAAAAAAAAAAAAAAAAGGAAAAAAAAGAAAAAAAAATAAAAAAAGAAAAAAAATAAAAAGAAAAAAAAAAAAAAATAGAATGCAAAGAGAAAAATTTTTAACTCCAAAAAAATCTAATTTCTACGAGTAGAAAAGGATTTCACAAAGAAAGAAACCAGAAAGTCAGAAGAAAACAAGAGAGTAGTCAGACTGTATGTCACTATAATCTTTCACTTTATTAAGTATATTAAACTATTCTTATTATACTCCGTTAAATAATAATTGAAGAATTATTATTATATTATTAATTATATGGCATTTTGTTATTTAGGGATTAAATAGTGATTAATTTATTATTATTTTTAAATATGATTGATTTGAATTATTATGAATTATTGATTAATAATTAAGAGACATTATCGAGTTATTATTATTATTTATTATTATTATTATTATGATTATTATGAGGAGAATGATTTTTATAAATTATTATTATTATTATTATTATTAATTATTATATTATATTATTATTATTTTCGATGAATTATATATATTATGAGAGAGAGAGATTATTAATATAATATATATTATTATTAATTATTATTATTATTAATGTGATGTAATTAATTGAAATGATGGATGCTATTATAAAGTATATCTATTATTATTATTATCTCATTATTGTTATTTCGTTTAAAATTAAACAAATATTAAATTATTTTATTTGTTATATAAACCACCACCGTGAGTTAATTATCTGAATATATTGATTTAAGATTACGGAAATAACTACTGGGAACTGAACTATAGGATTATTAATAGTGGCATTATAAAATTATTTTTTTTAATTAAGTCCAAACTATTTTGTAATGGAGAAAAGAGGAAGCAGGGGAGCAAATGAGCGGAGCACAAGAGAGTGTTGCAATGTAGTAGAGATGGGCCACCCTTTCGAGAAGTGGGGTAAACTAGAGAAAAGGTGGTTGGCCTATGTATTAATTATTATTATTATTAATTCTCATTCATTCATTCATTACTTAATTAATTATTCATTATTCATTAGATTTTATTATTAATTATTATTATTAATTAATATGTAATTAGTAGTAGAATATTTTATTATAATATATGTATTATTATTATTATTATTATTATTATTATTATTATTATTAGTTAATCCTATTATTATTATTATTATTATTATTATTATTATTTATAAAATATTATTATCTCGTAGTTGTATGTTAAATAGATATGTAAATTCAGCTATTGATATGAGTAATAATTAAATGTTGGCATATTATTATTATTTGGCATATTATTATTATTATTATTATTATTATTATTATTATTATTATTATTATTATTATTATTATTATTATTATTATTATTATTATTATTATTATTATTATTATTATTATTATTATTATTTTGTGTTCTTTGAGGTATTCAATGTGTCATCGCTTTTGTACGATCCTTCCCTTTTTAATCATCACACATTTTCTTGTTTGCAATTTGTAATTGCGTTAGTTTAATAGTTGTATTGGAATATTTTTCTTTTACCTGAAATATACATTCTCATCGTCTGTTTTCTTTGTGTAAGGAAGGTAACTGCTTTGGCATGTTCATGCTAGCACGTTCCTGGATCCATTTAACTACATCTCGAGTCTTATTTACAGTGCACGTTTTTCTATGCATGGACAAAAAAGAGGGCCAACAAAAATATGACCTCAAAAGAAACTTAAAACCCTCAGGGAGGGGAGAAAGAACCATAGGTGCCCTTTATATGACACGAAAGTCCTATCTAGAGGATAAAACGTTTTTATAAATACGATGATCGCAGTCCAAATACAATTGCTTTAGGATATTTCAGATGATGAAACGCTATTAACATACCTAAAGATATTGAACGGAAACAGAGAGACACAGCAAAGGAACTGGTAAGTTTAATAAATACATTAGATGGTTTACATTTATGCGAATATATAGAGGAGAAGGAGGCCATGGAGATTATGGGTGAAAGAGTACAAAATTTGATAGTGACCGTTCATCAAATGAAGAAGAAATGTGCCATAAATGTTCCACAAGCCTTAAATTTGCAAGAAATTTATCTAAATGCAGAAACAGAACTTGTTAAAAGTCCTGATCAAGATTGACTCAAATTCAAAATCGCAAAAAATTTGCAAGAAGGATTGAAACCTGATGTAAATTCAAAACTGCCAGAAATCGACGGCGCAAGAAGCAGTGGATTGAAAATTTTACCAGAAACTCGAGCACAAAGCATAGTGAATCCTACTGCAAACTTCGTAATTCGAAAAAATTACAATAGTTTCCAGATCGAAGAAATAATCAGGAACTAAATTTCAAAGAATCTTTGATCATACTGCAAAGATTTGTACTAATTGATTTTGGCCCTGTTCAGAATTTGTTTCAGGATTTCAATACATACATTCTAGATGCATCTTCTCTTATTTAACCGGACCCATCGATATTTGATGGAAATTAACTTACCTATATAATTCGGAAAACAAGCTTTCAGGCTTTAGTTGAATTGGAAGAAAATTGTGAGCCATAGCTACTTTACCCTCTGCTCCGCTATACCACAGGGCAAGCTTAAGATTGGTGAGTGCCTATATTTCCATTGACTCGGTAAAAGCATATAAATAATTAAGCTATTGATAAGCTGGAAGAGTGCTTTGGGAACGTTTGTCTTCTTGCAAGTACATCGAAAGACAGACATTAAAATAGCGTCATTAAGTCTGGAGATTAAGAAGATTAGGGACTTTCGGAGGTTTCTTAAAAAATAGTGATGTTTGTAGCTAGGTCTACATGAAACCTAATGACTATCGACGATACAAATAAAATAAGATCTCTATTAAGAAAGCTACCAAACTATCTCAAACGAATGGACTAAATGTATTTTATAATTTCTGTAAGTGGAGAAACACCGGATTGTATCCAAATATTGTACATTTCTTATTTAACTAGCCTACCAGAAACAAAGTCACAAATAGGAGTTATACGTAAGGATGGTAAGTAGTTTTGCAACCAATACAGCACCAGAAACTTTGACAAGAGGCACAATTTGCGTCTTGCAAGGAAGATAATTACATCCACAACTATTCGAAAATCTTGGACTTACCTGTTTCACGAAGAAAAATGGCAAAGGAAAGGATGTTTTGTCTTAATTGCCTAGGTCAAAGACATATGCTGAAAAATTATTGAAGCCATAAACATTGTGGAAATTGCGAATGCATCATTATACTCTCTTACAAGAAGAAAGAAATACAAAAGAACCAAAGGCAGTAACCAACCACGTAGAGGTAAAGTAGACAGAATTTATAACAAGACACAGTCATTAACTTTGACTATTTGGAATAATCACAGATCTAGCTTTCCAGCACATCGAGTGCTTATCTAGGCTATGCTAGATCATCAGTCTAACAGGTCATTCATGAAAACATCTTTTTTTTTGAAAGGCTTAATCTAATTGGAAATAAGGTAAATATAAGAAATAAACAGCATCAGATACGAAGCACACTGAGTCATTAAAATTCAAACACCTCATTATACAAAAGTTACAAACAAAGAAAAAGATTAACCTAAGATCTGTAAAAATTTGAGAGGATATTGCTTCAGATAGAACAACGGTATCAAGGCAAGAGATAGATCGAAAATATGAGCATCTATGAGATTTAATCAGAGAAAATGAACCGGATATACTATCCAATAGAATTAGATTCTCCAAAAGCATTGCTGGAAGGAAGGGTCAGCCTTTCGGTTACCAAACAAAACTTGGATGGAGAATCATAAGAAAAAAAAGCCTCAAATGACACTGATGATAAAGTATGCACAGCAACAAGTGTAAATGCAATAGTGGCATTTATTACCCATACCAAGAAAGTGTAGTACGTCGAAGATATAAGAACAGTAGAATGCGATTTCTTGAAATTCCCACGAAAGAAAAATCTTACATGCAAGGACATGTAAAGCTACTCAGCATAATGCAAGAAGGATTAACAAATGAAACCAATTTACATTATTATGCACACCTCCTTCTAAATACTAAATATAATTAACATAACAACAAGGATTTAGTCCAATCCAGGTTACCATTTTTAAATAAAAAACTATAAAAAAACGTTGATGTAGAGAAAACTACACCTCATTCATGTAATCTCTGATAAAAGGGGGCTATGCAGAAAGGATACAATAGCTGAAACTAGTAAAGAATTCACTGAAACTAAGTAAAATTCAAGTAGTGTTTGCCGCTGATACAAAATGCGCAATCCCTTCCAAGAACCTCTCTTAATTAATACAAGAGTGTTTGCCAATTTGTTCCATCAAATTCAAGCTAAGGACAATCACAACTACTACTTCCGATAGCTCTGGTTGACGAACGGAGACTTGGAATCAACTCTTGCGAATATTGTGTGACAGTGCACATCTTAAGGACTCGATCATTCCTTCCCATATACAATTTTGTCTTCAAACACAATATTAAAAATAGAAAGATGAAATGAGAGATGAAGCATTGGAAGTAATAAAATAAAACAAAAATTTGTTCTAAAGGAGAATTCAACTTATGGAAGTTTCTTTCAAATTCTAAATAAGTAATGCTCAAGATTCAGGAAGAAGAACAAAGGTGTAGTTTGGGAAATAGATTCAGATCAGTTTAACCTCAAAATAAAACTACAGAACAGTACACTGACTGTAGATTAATTCTAGGAACAATTAACTCTGTTTATGACCTACTAAGTTTGTATCCCCATTTATCCTAAAAAGCAAGATAATGCATTTGTTAAGCACAGAAAAAGCAGATTGAGATATAATTATTCCAAGGGAACTTCAAAGGTGTTGGAAATAATGGAAAGATAATCTACACAAATTGGAAGATGTCTGAAGAAATATGTTTCATCCAAAGTGAAAATAATGGAACTGCTTCACTTTGTCAATGCTTCAAAAAACTGAATATGAGCAATGTATTATAGTGGTATGTAAATCTAGGTACAGTCCATTGAAGTCTATCACCATTCAAAGGTTAAAACTCGAAAAGTTTGATGGGTAGTGAAATCTAATGGAAGGACATCAAGTTTCCTTCAAATAGAAATATCACTCCAAACTTAAACATAGGATACATGGCTGCTGTGAAGGAAAATAAGAATTCAAGGAGAGATTGAAAACCCAGATTAAGTTGATGGATTTAGGCAAGCGGAAATGCGTCTAGGAGATTCTGGATTGAAGGAGAGTGAATAAAGGAAGAAACTACCGTCAGGTTTGAAAAAATCTATAAATTCAGGCAGGAGAAAGAGAGAAACCCCTCAAGGAGTCTTTTCCTATATTTAATTCTGTCTCAAAATCATACCACATTTGGATGAGCCATATATCGACAGTAGTTCATCACGCGAAGAAATTTTTTGCGCCTGCATAATTTCCGGTTCTTCTTTCGCTTTCACCTCGAATTTCTTCTCCTGTCTGATGTTTATAGGTGAAAAGGAAAACTTTCCACCTATTTATTAGCAATAAAATGTAATTAAAATGATAAAAGTAGTTAAATGCATTAGCAAATAAATACTTGATGTATTTGCTGCTCTATGTGGATAAAAACAAAATAAACTTTTCAAAGGGTAAACAACAATCATTAATCCAAAGTATGAAAATATATATCACTAAAGAATGATAACTTAGCTGTAGAGTTGCAAAATATTTTTTACTGAAAATTTTGTTTTTTACTCATGTATTATAATGTATCTAGTGATTTTAAAAATTGATTTTAATATGCTTACCGTTTTTCAAACATCAAAATTTTTAAACTTATATATAGGCATTTGAAACAGCATCTTGAAAATTTTCCCATCTTTGTTTCTTTATTTTTTTTTAAAACTTTAAATTCGAAATGATTTTTCAAACCTTTCCTCTGTTAGTAAACTTTTTTAGCTTAGTGTGTGAATTGATAAACTTAGCTAAAAAGTCTATCAATGAGGGTAAAGATAACATTAAACTTTTATTCTCGGAAACATGTCGGTTTGCCACAGGACCCATAACTTGCATTTATCTCGAGCAAGAAGAATATATATATATATATATACATATATAATAATATATAATAATATAAAAATAGTTAAATATCTTAAAATATTATAAAAATATAAATATAATTATATATATATATAAATATATTATAATAAATTAATATATATATAAATATATAATATATAGATATATATATATATATATTATATTATATTTTAATACATTAATATTTATAATGTTAGAATTATAATATAGATCATTATATTAATATATATAATTACATATATAACTTATATTACTGATTGTTATATAAGATAATATATATAATAAGAAAGAGATAAAAAAAAAAGAATTATGTAAATAATAAATATTATATATTACGTCTTAGCCTCGAGATAATGCCAAGGTTATGGGCTTCCTGTGGCCAAAGCCGACATGTTACGAGGAATAAAAGTTTAAGTGATATCTTTACCCTCAATTGATTAAGAACTTTTTTAGATCCGAAAGTTTATCAATTCACACACTAAGCTAAAAAAGTTTACTAACAGCACGAGTAACTTTTTCAAAAATCATTCGAATTTTAAAGTTTTTAAAAAAAATTAAAGCAAACAAAAAGCAACTAATGTAGGAAAATAATTCAAATTACTATTTTGCTTTTTTTCACAATGCCCTATTATATAAAGGTATTAAAATTTGATATAGAAAACCGCTATTGCAAATTTAAAATCAATTTTTTAAACATCACTCATAGGATTACATCATAATACATGCAGTAAAGAAAAAAACAAAAAGTCAAGTAAAAATATATTGGCCCAACCTTTCTACCTAGACCCATAAAAGTATCATCCTTTAGGATATTATATTTTTCATTTACTTTTTTTGGTTAACAAATAAAAAAAAAAAAACAAGAACCAAAAGTCAAAAAAAAATACTGGGAAAGAAATATCAAAAATGTTCTGGTTGTTACCCCCCCCCCCGCCACCCCCGTCACCCCCCCTCTTTGAAAAAAATGGTTTTTTATTTGTTATTTATTCCACAATTAGACAAGCCCCAACCAAACCATCAAAAGCTAATTTTATTGGCCTTAAAATGCCAATTTAAACTACTTTATCAATTTTAATTAACCATTTTTATTGGGCTAATAAATACGTGCAAAGTTTTTCCATTTCACCTATTTACAACAAATCAGACAGGAGGAAGAAAAATCGAAGTGTGAAAGCGAAAAAGCCAAGAACCGGAAATTTTATGCAGGCGCAAAAAAATTTCTTCGTGTTGCAAGATGAACTCTGCGAATATATGGCGATCCAAATGTAGCGTATAGATTTGAGGACAGAATTAAATTATAGAAAAAGAACTCCTTGAGGAAGGCTTTCTCTCTTTCTCCTGCCTGAATTTATAGATTTTTTCAAACCTGACGGTAGTTTCTTCCTTTATTCACTCTCCTTCAATCCAGAATCTCCTAGACGCATTTCCGCTTGCCTAAATCCATCAACTTAATCTGGGTTTTCAATCTCTCCTTGAATTCTTATTTTCCTTCACAGCAGCCATGTATCCTATGTTTAAGTTTGGAGTGATATTTCTATTTGAAGGAAACTTGATGTCCTTCCATTAGATTTCACTACCCATCAAACTTTTCGAGTTTTAACCTTTGAATGGTGATAGACTTCAATGGACTGTACCTAGATTTACATACCACTATAATACATTGCTCATATTCAGTTTTTTGAAGCATTGACAAAGTGAAGCAGTTCCATTATTTTCACTTTGGATGAAACATATTTCTTCATACATCTTCCAATTTGTGTAGATTATCTTTCCATTATTTCCAACACCTTTGAAGTTCCCCTTTACCTTGCCGATAATTTAATATTTTCTCAATTCTGCCTTTTCTTGCTAACCCATCTCAGTGCTGTTGTTCTCAATCACTCCACTTAACAATAAGTGCATATTTACTTGGGGCTTTTTTTTTTTTAGGCATAAATGCGGTCCATACAACTCTATAATGCGAACAGGGCCAAGATTAAATTAGTCCTAGAATCTAATCTACAGTCCCAGTATTGTCCACTGCTTTCTGGCGGGCGTCAAGTTTTTATTTTGAGGTTTAAAACTGTCCTGAATCTAAAGTGTCCCCCTAGCACCTTTGTTTTTTCTTCTTTTCCTAAAAACTTTTATTGGCATTAACTTTTTTTTAAATTTTTTTAGAAATTTTGAAATAGGAAAACATTCAATTAAGCCGGTTGTAATTCTTCCTTTTTAGGAAACAAATTTTTTTGTTTTATTATTACTCATGCTTACTCTCTTCAATTCTTTCTTAATTAAATTTGGTGTTTGAAAGGACAATTTGTAATTTTTTAATTGGGGGCGAAAAGGAGATGTTCGCAATTATTGAAGATGCTTAAACTGTCCACACAAATATTCGCAAGAAGTTGGAATTCCAAGGTGCTCCCTTCGTCAACCAGAGCTTATGCGGAGCGACATATGGCAGACACGCTGGTCCAGTATCAACACCACGGACCGTGTGTGTGTGTGTGTATATGACATGTGTGTGTGGTGTGTGTGTATTAAGTCATGCGAGGTGATGAGCATTGAATCCCCTCCCTGATAATATTAAGTAGTTTTTTTGTGTTAAGGGAGATAACTCAAGGGAATAAAACCGTGTGGGCAGTTTCGGGATTTAGCTGGAGGTATATAAATATTAACTAAATTATATGTTTTGTTATTAATTTGTATTTCTAGGATAATTGGTAAGTGGATTTTTGGTTATTCTTAATGAGAAATTGTGTGTAATTTGTGGTGCTTCGGAATTGGATAATTTTATTTATAAGTATGACAAATGTTTGTGTGGATTCGTGTCTTATCTTAGGGAGGGTATGGGGTATGGGTATCTGTGTGCGAGTCTCCGTAAAAGTGCAGCACCCTTGTTAGAGAATACTAATTAGGGTTTTGAAGGTTGGTGCATTTCAAATTATACCAAAGAGTGCAGAAGTTGCACAGTACTTATGAGGTTTGTCCTTGACTGCAATGTCTATTGCAGTTGGAGCAGATATACGATCTGTGTTCAGGGTTTAATTCTATATCTCGGGCTATTAGGAGGAGTTGGGGCACGTACACCGGATTTGCGAACCCCAAGTTAAAAAATTTGGAGAATTCCAAACGGAAATTCTCACAGCCAAAGCGATGCTGGGGTGATGATCTCGAGATTAAACCTCACGCAGGAGCAGAAGGTGTGGAAAGGCGCTTCCTTTTGTGAGTTCATCTCGATGCTCCAACCCGACCATTTTGTAGTCTCTTGACGTCCGATCTCCAGACGAGGGGCATATATATATATATATATATATATATATATATATATATATATACAGGGCACATATATACATATATATATATATATATATATATATATATATATATACATATTATTATTATTATATTATTATTTCATACATATATTATTATTATTATATATTATTATTATTATACACTATTATTATTATATTATACATATTAGATATATATTAAAGAAGATATATTATATACATATATATACATTATTACATTATTATTATTATTGATTATTGATTATTTATTATTATTACATTATACATATTACATATATTATTATTATTATTATTATTACATACATATATTATTACATGCATATATACATACATACATTACATACATACATTACATACATACATACATGTGGCGCCATACAGCCACCCATACATACACACACATGTTGCTGTAAAGAGCAGGCAGTGAAGATATATATATATATACATAGTATATATATATATATATGGTGTATATATATATATATATATATATATATATATATATATATATATATATATTTATTTATATATTATTCCTAGCACTATATATTATTATCTATAAAAATTCTTTAATTTTATTTAGCATTTAATTAAAAAGAATATTTTGTTAATTGAAACTATTTAGAGAAAAAGAATTGTTCCAATATTTTTTTTCCGAATCTCCTGTTATTCAATTTAAAATATAAATTTTATTTTAATGAGAAGAATTTGGTTTGAAATTTTGCTTCCTTTTTCACATTTGATTTAGAAAAAAATACATTTTCTCTTTTTTATAATTATTTTTTTTCTTTTTTTTTTCATTTTATTTAAAAAAAAAAAAATTCAAAGCGGAACTTTCTAATTTGATAAAAATTCTTCAGTTTCTATAGTTGTCCTTATTTTGTCCTAATATCTTGCCTGAAGCTAATTCAGCATCCATGTCTCTTCTTAGAAGTGAAACTTTTTAGCTTTCTTTTTTAGCTCTTGTAGTTTATAGTAATCTTCTTATCCTTTCTTCTAGCTACTTTTATCCTTATATGTATGTATGTATGTATGTATGTATGTATGTATGTATGTATGTAATACAGGCTGCGGTCAAAATGACCGATTTGCCTTTTTTCATGTGCGTATGTACGTATGTACGTACGCACATACGTACATAGCCGTGTACGCGCTCATCTGCAAAAGCGTCGCCTTAGTACTATTGATATAATAGAAGAAATGAAATGTAGCCGCGAAATACCTAAGAGCCAAGATTTCTAATAGTCTTTCCTGTGTGGGTGGCATCACAGTCACCAGTTTTATATAATATTGTTATTTATTATATGTTTAGTATATATTATGGTTATTGTTATATATTATTATTATTATTATTATTATTGATATATTATATATAATATATACATATTATATATTTATTATTATATATTGGCTATTATTATTATTGTTGAGCATTATATATATATATTATTATTATTATTATTATTATTATTATTATTTTTCTCATTATAAGGGTCTTTCTTTATATATATTATTATTATTATTAGATTTATAATTAATTATACATATTATTATATTATTATTACATACATATACATTATTATTATTGTTACAGGAGAATATACATAGAAGAGCTGAGTTATTGGTTGCTTATTATATTAGCCATATACATATTATTATTATTATTATTATTATTATATATATATTATTATATATTATTATTACATATTATATATTATTATATATATATATTATTATTATATATATTATATATATTACATTATATTATTATTATTATTATATATACATACTATTATGATATACGTATTATACATATACATTATATTATATTTATTATTATTATTAATATATATTATTACATATTATTACATATATTATTACATATTATTATTATTATTATTACATATATACATATTATTATTATTATTATTATTATGAATTCATACATATATTATATTATTATTACATATTAATAATGCACATACATATTATATTATTATTATTATTATTGTTATTATTATTACATATTAATAATAATAACTGCTACAAATCATACATATATATATATATATATATATATATATATATATATATATATATATATATATATATATATATATATTTATTTATACATATCTCCATTTCCTGCATGGCTGCAAGGTGGTGGTGGTGGGTGGTTTGTACTACGATATATATATATATATATATATATATATTATATATATATATATATAGTATATATATTGAAGCGGCGCACGAAAAACGCGGTGCTGGTTTCAATGATAAATGCGTGAAAACGGTTAAACACCCAAATCTGAGGGGTAACCGAACGAAGTACAAC
>JABUQX010025875.1:0-20891 GCA_015478945.1 Trachelipus rathkii
TATAGGAGAAGATGCTGTTCTTCTGTATTTATTACCCCTGCTGCTAAAACCCAAAAAAGTCGCACTTCCATCCAAAAAGAATACAAATTGGAAACCTTCGAAAGGTGACATGCAAGAGGCTTTCATGATTCATGCTCTGGTAATTTTATTATTTAGTTTTATATTATACTTTTTACTAAATTAAAAATATATTCCCTTTTTACTTTTATTACTCACAATATCCCTTAAAAAGTTAAAATGTTAATTTTATGATTTATTCCATTTTAATAATGCATTTCTTTTTCAGAATGCTGAGGATATTAGTATTATGATTTATTCCATTCTAATATTAATGCATTTCTTTTTCAGATTGCAGATGATATTCCTAACATCATTTCTCGAAGACAGGAAAAGCTTGGGGAGATGTCATTACACATGCAGCCATTTGTAATTATTGAGGGAGAAGATCTTCTGAATGCAGTGCATTACTACGTGGTTATGAATAAAGTGCTATACAGATTTGATTCACCCTTAAATGCAATTGAAAACTGCTTTAAAGCTTTTCATGTTTTCCACCTTCAATACCCTATGGAATCTGAAAGTGTTTGGTTATTTATACAGAAGTTCTTTTTTGAAATTACAACTGAGTGGGATAAGACAGTTTCTGATGTGTGCGAATTAATTTCAGATATAACATCATATAATACTGACGAAATTTCGGATTAAAATTTTGATAACCTTAAAATTTATAGTTAGAAAATGGAAATTGCTAAATTTAGTTTTGTTTGCTTTTATTGTAAGAGAAAAGTACCTAGTGATTCTAGTTTGATATTACATTTGCAAGTTTTTCACCCAGAGCAGTATTCTCAAAGTAAATTTATATGTGGGCAAGGTAATTGCCAAAAGCAATTTTGTTTAAAATGGCCCTTTAAAAGACATTTGAAAAAACATCTTTCCAATTTAAAAGTTATAAACTCTAATCAAAATTACAAAAAAACAAAACAAAATTCACAAAATGATTTTATTAGTTCTAATAATGATAATCTTTTAGAGTCTTCAAGCGGTGCTTCCAGTAACATTATTCAATCTACTTTAATACGTCAAAATATTAATCTATCTAATGATAAATTTTCTCATCCTTTAGAAATGAAAGACGAATGTCAAGTCTCTTTTTTAGAATATGATGTTTCAGCCCTACAAAGTAAATTCGAGGAAGAAATTCTGCAATTTGTCTCTCAAAAATTTCATAATGATTTTGCATCAAGAAAGAAAATTAGAGAGGAAATATTCCAAGCTGAGAATTTAATTTTTAATTCATCATTCTTGCCCTTGCTTAAACACAAAATTCTTTCTACTTTTCGTGATATGGACTCGCATGCTCTAGAACAGGTTTTTAATAGCGTTCAAAATCCATTTTCAGTATTTCGTACTGAATTTTTAACTTTAAAGTATCTACGTAAAAAAGAGGTGTATGTTGATCCTCAGCTTATAACGATAGGATATAAAACCAAACTGAAGAAATATAAACTTAAAACAGTCATAGAAAAAGTTCCCATTCGTATTTGTTATATTCCTATTATCGATACCTTAAAATGTTTGTTCTCGATGGACAACGTTTATGATATTGCATGTAAATACATGGATTCTTGTTCAGAGTCTGTACTTTTAAATGATATTAGTAATGGGAATATGGCCACTAGTAAATTAAATTACCCAGGAAGAAGAATTTTTCCACTCCTTCTTTACTATGATGATTTTGAATGTGGCAATCCATTGGGTTCACATGCTGGTAAGAACAAAATAGGAGCATTTTACTTTTCTGTTCGATGTTTTCCTAAAGAGTTTCAATCGCGATTAGAAAATATTTTTTTATTAATGTTATCTTATTCATCAGATATGCGAATGTTTGATAACGAAATTATTTTCAACAAGATGATAAAAGATTTAAATTATTTGCAAGCAGAAGGTATTGAAGTGAAAATCGGTAATGGAAACTTTAAAATTTATTTTCAACTGATATCACTTATTGGTGATAATTTAGCTATGAATACAATTGGAGGGTTTGTTCAAAGTTTTAATGCGAATTATTACTGTAGGCATTGTAAAGCGAGTAAGGAAATCTTGCAAAGACAAATGACGGAAGACATTTTATTACTGAGGAGGAAAGATGAATATGAAAGAGAGGTATTATTAAATACGCCTTCAGAAACTGGTATAAGATCTGAATGCATTTTTAATAAAGTTTCAAATTTTCATATATTGGACAATGTTATTGGTGATTTAATGCACGATATAACTGAGGGTGTTTGTAATTTTGATTTGAGTAAAATCATACTTTTTTATGTAAATGTAAATATTTTTTCACTTGAAACTTTAAATAATAGGATTCGTTTTTACAGTTACGGAGAAAATGAAGCTGCAGTACCTTGCATAAAACACGAAAATTTAGTCAAAGATTCATTAGGTTTTTCTGCATCGGAAATGATTTCCTTTGTAAATATATTTCCTTACCTTATAGGAAGTTATATACCATGCAGTGACAAACATTGGCAATTGTATTTGATACTTAGACAAATTTTAGATATTTTATTTTCAAGCACACTTCAAAAGGGAATTCATGTTTTACTGTCTACTCTTATTTCAGAACATCATGAAATGTATTTAAATTTATTTTCAGATTCTAATTTAAAGCCTAAACATCATTTTATGGTGCACTATCCGCGGATGGTTTGTGAATATGGTCCTCTTATTAATTTATGGTGTATGAGATTTGAAGCGAAACATAGAGAGTTGAAATTAATTAGTAATACTAGTCAGTGTAGAAGAAATCTACTTAAAACAATTGCTACTAAATATCAATTAAAATTTTCTTATCGTTTAATTTCCAACAGATGTTTGGATGATACTCTTGTCTGTGGAGAAAAAATAAATGTAATGGATTTTCCTGAAATAGTACGTCTTAATGCAAGTTTATCAACTTATGGGGAAAGGTTTAATGCTTATCGTCGTGTTATTTTTAATGGCCGTACCTATAAATCAAAATATTTTTTGTTTAATGCACTTAAAGATGATATGCCAATATTTTTTGAAATAATTTACATTTTTGTTTATGATCCTCCCCGTTTAATATTTTGTGGTAAGCCATACAGAACGCTTGAATTTAACACTCATTTTCATGCTTATGAAATTGAGAAACCCGAAAATAAAAGTCTATCACTATCATGTCTTTCCGAGTGTGTCGATTATAACTCCTATAAGTTGAATTTTATTGGTGGTAAAAAATTTTTAAGTGGAATCTTTAATATATGATAAATACTTTATTATTATGATTATTATTATTCTTTATGATTATTATTCTTTATGATTATTATTATTATTATGATTATTATTATTATTATTATTATATTCAGTTAAAAAATGTTCTGTAGTCTTTATTTTCGTTTCTATTATATAAATCATTTGCACCTGTTTTTTTTTCATCCTCTGTTGCCAATTATGTTAACACTTGAGCATTGAAGTACTTTCTTTGCTCTAATTATAATTTGTAAGCAATGTATATTTTGTTACATAAAATTTATTTCAAATATCTGAAAAGGTAAATGTAAAATTAACTTAACTCTGATTTACTTAATTGTGATAATTAGTAATTTAAAATCTGTAATTTCAATTACGATTATTCCTTACAAAAAAAATATAAAAAATTGCACAAGCATTGTATTTTATTTATGAAGATCATATTTTCTTTATCAGTTGTTAATATTTGGTTTTGAAAACTGATTAGTTAACGATAATTACAATTTGTAAGTTTAATGGAAAATTCACAGGCTAAAACTTTTTAATTTAATCGGAATAGTTAACGGTACAAATAACTTTAATATGAAACACATTTTTTTTGTGATATTAACCTACTGAAGAGCTCATTTTTATATAGAATTTTATTATAAAGAAAAGCTCAGGTGTTCAGTATCGATTGATCTGAGATTTTCTTTGTGATAAAATTAATTGTAAAAATTTAATCACTATTTAAAATGTAAATATAAAGGAAAATAGATTTGGTGATTCAGCAGATTATAGTTATTTGTACCGTTAATTTTTCCTATTAATTTAACTTTTGGCAAGTGAATTCTCCATTATACCTACAGAGTTTAATTTTCCTAACTAAATCAGTATTTCGCTTTGACCAAATATTTACAGTGGATAAATAAAATATGATGATCATAAATAAATCAAATCAACAAAGTTTACTGTAGAGTACAGTAATATATTTGTTGCAACTAATATAAGAATGCTATAGTTACAAATCTTTTGTTCTAGTAGCCAAATTCTAGCTCAAATGGAAATAAATATGTAGTAAATCCAACGAAAATATTGCTGTTGTAACTAAACATTATTTAGTAAATCTAACCATATTTGTTGCTAAGGTAACCAATATTCCCACTTAGATTCCTAATAAATGTTTTGGTTAACCGAATCAAAATCTTTTGTCCTAGTGACCAAATTCTAGCACAAACAAATAAATATTTAGTAAATCTAACGAAACTTTTGCAGTTATAACTAAACTTTATGTAACTAAAAATAATTAATTAGTAAATCTAACCAAAATTCAGTTGCAATTGCCAAATTCCAAATTCCCACTTTGATTCCTAATAAATGTTTTGGTTAACCGAATCACAATCCTTTGTCCTAGTGACCAAATTCTAGCACAAACAAATAAATATTTAGTAAATCCAACGAAACTTTTGCAGTTATAACTATACATTATGTAACTAAAAATAATTATTTAGTAAATCTAACCAAAATTCAGTTGCAATTGCCAAATTCCAAATTCCCACTTTGATTGCTAATAAATGTTTTGGTTAACCGAACAAAATATTTGATCATGATAAATAAATCAAACAGGTTATTACAAATAAATTTTGATTGTGAGAATCAATAGTGTTGTTGATGCAACTAAAGTTTTGTGGTCCTTGTAACTAATTTCAGTTTTGTTGATGATGATTTGATAATCACAACCAAATAAATTGACTAAATGTTCGTTAGTGTAAGAAATATTTGGTTACTATTACCAATTTTTTGGTCACGGTTACACACCTATTTCGTTTATGGTAACAAAAACAGCTTGGTTATGTTAACCATAATTCGTGTGGTGCTATATTGACAAAAAAGTTTCGTTGTGACAATCACTTTTTGGTCTATGCAAATAAATAATTTTTTCAGTGTGATAATGCTAAAAATATGGTTAAAGCCTTTAATATATTCAGCGTTGAAGAGGATACAGAAGATATTTTGGAAATTAATGACTTTCTAGCAGAGGAAAAATTACAGGAAATAGATGAAAAAAATACTTTTCAAAATTTTGAATAGGAGTTTTTTATTCGACTACCCTGTGTTATATATAGTATAGCTTGCTTTAAAAAATGCTCTATTAAACTCAAAAATTCAAATGAATTTTTGAAAAATATACACGACATCGTCTACTTTTTTCGAAAGTCAAATCCCCACTGGTCTGAACAACTTAAAAAGAAAACATGGAAACATAAAAACTCTAAATCCAACAGAAACTGATTATCTATCTGTGAGGGTGTTCCGGATATATACAGTAAATATATATATTATATATATATATATTATATATATATTATATATATATATATATATAATATAATAATATATAATATATATATATATATATATATTAGTATATATATAATATATAATATAAGGCCGTAGCCAAGGGGGTTTCAGGGTGTTTGGACCCTCCCCCCCGAAATTATTGAAACTATCAAAAAAAATTTTGACGAATCTTAATTTTAATTTATAAGAATAATAAATATACCAATCAAAGCAAATTAGGAGTACATATTAATAGAAATGAGGAAAACATTTATGGTTCGTGAAGATTTCTTAGGTTTATTGGCTGCTGAAAAGTAGAAAAGGAGAATATTTATGATAGCAATACTTCGAAGATTGAAATAAATACTTTCTGATTTCCTTTTACAACGACATAATGGTGGAGCAGCAAAGAAGGAAAGTTTTATATAAAAGTGCTCAAGATGTCGAAAATATACAGCGCCTTGTATGTTCAGTGATGTTGACATTCATATGGAGTAAAATACATTAGAAACTATTAGCACAATGAAAACAACTGGGCATTATTTGTTTTCCCAGGCTGAAAACTATTTTAAAAGAAAAAATCTTTCCTATTTATCCTTTGTCGTGGTAACTATGCATCTCGTAAGTTGTATCGATATGTGAACGAGAACAAAGGCTTCTTAATTTAAGTTCTGATGTATTAGGAATACCGCAAGTGACACAGGCTTCAATTCCGCAAGAGTTCATTACCCACTTCCCAAGTAAATGAGTTCCTAAGAAAATGCATTTGGGCTCGTCGAAATACGTGGAAACTCTTGGTCTGAAGTTATATTTCAAATGGGTATTTCTTTCATTATGAATTAATTATAATTCAACACTTCGGCTTTTATTCCAACCCACATAAAAACGATGTAATCAGTGGAACATACCTCAAAAATGTCCTAGTGGATGATACATATGCTCGATTTTCTTCTTCTTTCATTGGAGCTGTAATTTCACCTTTCAAAGTTCGACCCCCAAGATCTTTTTGTTCCGGAAAATCAACATAATCATGGAGGTTCAAAACGCAGACAGAACTTTTAAAATGTTTGTGAAGTTTGCGGAATCACTAATTCTCCATATCTTATCAAATGTGAGATGATCATTCTGGAATTTTTAAAGTTAAAAAAGTTTGAACCAAAGCATCATCAAACAAATTTCCGGATAAAATATAGTTAGAAAAGCAACCCTAAAAAGTTTCTTCTAAAGTAAATCCAGCGAGAACTACGTCTTGCTCAATGCAAAGAGTAATTGTTCCACCTGATTAAATAATGTCAACTGGCTCCATGCTTTGAATTTGTAGATCGATCTCTTCCACAACAAAGGGGAATATCTAAAGGAAGAAATATTACAAAAGTTTAAATAAATAGTGACGTTCTGAATGGCCAATATCATGGTGGTGCAGCAGGCTCGGATTCAGAGGTACTGGATTCGAATCCGAAAGTTGCAGGATTCGCCAATCACTGATTATAATAAAATTTTATTAATCAGGAGACATTTTTATCCATGAAATTAAAAAAAAAAATAACGCTTTTGAAAAATATAAAATTGTTAAAAATGTTGGAAAATCTGTATGATAAGGATAATTTTTTTGAGAGGAACTAAGGACTCCATCGCTACGAGTGAACGTCAAAGATGCCAAATGTCGATTTTTTTTAACTAAAAGATAAACCAAGGGTAAATCACAAAGATCTAGAGTCGGGGTTTCTCGGCCTACGGCCTACCGGGGGACGCGGGGGGGAATTCGTCCCCCTCTGCCCCTCCGTCGGCTCGAACCCCCTAAACAGAAAATAAAAAGAAAAATTAACATTTCTCCAGGGCATAATAAAAAACAATATTTAGCAACTCTTGCTCTCGCACTACTGCAGAAATGGAAGGTTGATGAGAGCGTACGCTGCGAGGTTGATTAGAGCTTACGCTGCCAGAACAAAGATTATGCTAATATTTAAGGTGTTATTAATAAATATTAGAATAAAGTAATTTTTTTTAAGTTTCATCGATGAAATTGCTTGCTGAAATCAAAAATGTTATTTATTTTCCTGTAGTTGTTATAGTTTTTTAGTTCCATGCATGATTCTTTCGGGAGGCTGGCATTATAATATATATATGATATATATATATACTTATATATATATATATATATATATATAATATATATAATAGTATATATATTATATATATATAAATAATAACAATTGCTTCAGTACGTTTAATTATAAATTTGTTGGAACGATTTATGCATGTATAGGAACATTTTAGAACATATGTTAAGTACTTTTTATTGGCCATGCGAATTAATGAACGGTCCTGAAATTTTTTTTACTTAAGGAACCCTTGACGTCGCAAAATACTTGGCAAAATTTTTCCCTTAGTCAAGGTAGCTTGAACCAACCTTGAACTCTGTTAAGATTTTGTTTTCCGAGGGGCAGCCATCTGTTTTTTTTTTTATTGTAGCAATTTGTCGCTATTATTATTTTAATTATTTAATTTGGGTGTGGCCCATGCGAAATGATTTTGTCCAAATATAAACTTTCCCGTGTAAGAAAATACCCCAAAAACCACATAAATAGGCTCACACCAGAGAAATAAGGCAGCGTGCAACTTGCGACCGGGTCCTAATTTTAGTGTAAGCAGCAGATTATAAAAAAATTGTTATAATTTTTTAATCCCACAAATAAACATTTCCGTTAAACAATTTCGTAGCTAGGCTACGTTCAGCCTATGGCTATGCCGAATCAAAGCAACTGAAACTAATAAATAGTGTGAAGCAACATACTTAAAATTTTTCGAAGTATTTTTAAACGTGTTCAGATTATTTTCATTAATTTTTTTTTTTTTTTAAATATTTCTATATAATTTACATACATAAAATTAATATATAATATACTTTTTTTTGTTCTAGTTTCATTTACTTTGTGTTCATTGGTTATTGGTCTCTGACGTCATGAAATATGATGACGTTTTTCCTTGAAAACTGTCTTCGATAAGTAGCTCCCGAATAATGGAAAGGGTGGTTTTTAATAAATAGCAAATTTTTTTTTAAGATTCTTATGCAGTGGAGAAATACTTATCTGAGGCTACCTTTACGGAAAGTCAAGACGTTTTTCAAAGTTGATTCATAAATACGGGCCTTAAAGAAAAGTATATTTTCCAGTTCCACCGAAGGTTTTCAGTTCCATGAACACTTTGATGTTGCTGAAGCAAACTAACAAAGTATAAAATTAACTTTCAAAGAAAATTTAGTTCCCACCGTTTCCTGTACCATCAAACACTTAAAACCTTGTAAGGAAAAGGATTCACCAGAGGAAACGTGCGTCTCCAGCATTCCATATGCGGATTGTATATAAAAGGGAGGATATATAAACATTACTTTAAAAGTATTTTACATCCTTATTACACTATTGAATAATCAAATTTAACGATTTGGTAGAAATTTAGCATGTGATTTTTAAAAAATTTTTTATTTTTTTATTTTATCAATAACACACCAAGTCTTCTGGAATACTCCTTCCCTATAGAAGATTATTAAAATGAAGTGTATGGCGAAATCACTTAAGTGAAGGAACCCCCCCCCCCCCCACCAAAAAAAAAAATTTGAAGCGATCCCAGAAAATGGTTTCCAAGAAATATTTCTATTATGCATTTGAAAAATATTCATCTAGAAGTTGATGTTGCTTGATTTAAATACTATATTTCTAATGATAGTTAAAACCGTATTTTTATTTTTTGCTGTAGAAATTTAAACTATATACTATATTCACTGAATTTTAAAAAGTCTTATAAAAACGTTTCTTAATTTTAAATTTGAATCCTTTTTATATTTGACTTTTAAATAATTTTTAATACATTTGGACTTTAGAATTTGATGTGTACCATTTTTAAAAACGCCACAGTGACGTCGTCATCCGCCATGTTCATGCGTCACCCCTAATTGTAACGTTAGCAAATCGAGGAGTGGCTTTTTTTTCATTTGAAAGAAAGGCCACGCCATTTTAATTCGTAATATTTGTTAAATCTTTATCGAAAATTACAATCAACTTGTAGGAGGATACATTATGCCTATCTCCGCCCGTGTTGATTTTAACGTCTTCCGTCGATTTCAAATGAAACTTACTGAAGAATGTCAGCAAAAAAAAAAAAAAAAAAAAAAAAAGAAACTAACAATCTTGCAAAATCCCTTTCAAAAAAAGGGGATTTTTTTTTAAGAAACTAAATTAAAAATCCATTAGCAAACAAAAGCACTCCGTACACATTGCAAGGAAGGCGGAGCCCCCCGTACCCCCCAATCCGTTATTGGTTGTAAATATGATAAAATATGCTTATGAACATTATTTTGTTAGAAGTTTTTTATGTGCAAAAATATCACCACTGCAATTGCTACTTTTGTTTTAATACATTTTTGTTTTTAACTAAGCTTTGCTAAACTAAACTTGCGCACATGTCAAAATGTTACATAGAAAAAATATTGTTTACAGCTGTGTAACAAAAACACCTAAATAAAATGATCAAAAAAATTCTGGCTGTTAGAAAGAAAGTTTTGGGAATTTTTAAATGTAATTTTTATTTATATTCATTTTATTTTAATTTTCCATAAACAAAAAAACATTAATTTGTTAAGTATTTATTTTATTGAATTTTTCAGGTATATTTTTCTGAATTTCAAAAAATAAAATTCATAAATATTGATGTATTATTTACCGGTATGTATATATATATATATATATATATATATATATATATATAATATATAATAATATATATATTATATATATATATAATATATATATATTAATATATATATATATATGGTATTTTTGGGTGTCGCGGGGGTTCCTCCGCCCCTCCCCTATGGGGTATGGAAAACGTCCCACCTCTGTCTCAGTCGGCTCGAGCCCCCATAATTTTTTTTTATTATTATTATTATTTTTTTACATTTTTGTAATAAGCTTTATATGCTGAATTCCAAATATGTAATTGGTTTTTTCTGTAAGTGTCATAACTTTCGAGATATTTCATATTTGAATTTTTTTTATATAAAATGTGATTTTTAAAAAAAATTTATTTTAAAATATTTTCTAACTTTTGAATCATGTCCGTCACCACTTAAATTTATTAATTAAGTAATCATATACTAGCAATATGTTAAAAAAAAAAAAAAAATCTAAAAACTGACGGAGTCCGTAAACATAACTGGGCCCTCTATATATATATAAATATATATAACTATATATATATATATATATAATATATATATATATAATAGAAACTTATTAGGCCATATATATATATATATATATATATATAATCTGAAAAATTTGTATATTGTACGAGAATTTTCCGATCGGTGTGAGAATTTTGGAAACTACGAGAATTTCTAAAAAAAGCCATCTTGAGTCGTTTTCGTTTTTGTATTTGAACGGTCTAACATCCGTAGATTTCCCTCTACCCATTTCGATTTGAAACGTTTGGCTCCTTCACAAAGCTTGAGTGTATATTTTATAATTCAATTTTATTTTATTTTCAGCCATCTAATTTATTGATTTTGTTTTCCTAATTTTTATACTCATAGAATGATATGTATATTTAAAATTTCTAGTTCAATTATGGCAAAAAAGAAAAATTGAAAAATTGCCGAGAAACACCGCACAAATCCGATCAAATGTTGCTGGGAATTTAAGTTAATTTATCATTAGAAGAGCAGAAGTTTCTCGATAAAACTTTGCAATCGTTGGTCTGACGTATAATTAATAATTTATTCGGTGATAAAATTATATTCAAGAGATTCAATAATCGCCAGTTGTTAACTGGGAAGGGAGAAAATTTTACAAGTAATAGTTTTAACGTCCACTTTGCCGATCACAAACAAATAAGAAACGATGCACAGTATTGTAATTGGAGGCAAACTGTTCTATTAATATTAATATGTAATCTGTAAATCTTATAGCTTCTCTTTAAACACAAGTAGTAAATAAAAATAAGCGCACAACTGTCTATTTGCTCACGCAACGACAAACCTTTTCAAAATGGCGTCTAATTTCTGCCGTTTACAAATAATTGTTGTTTAACTTTCAGCACATCGTACGTCTGGCAACAAGTTTTGAATATATTTTTCCAAAAAAATCTACAAATTAAACTAATTTGGTACCCTGAGTTTCTTTTTAAAATTGAAGATTTTTTTTTTAAACGAAATATTTTTTTACATTTAATTAAAATCACTTCAATTTCTGCGATTAACAACTAAATGTTTTAAGTATATATATATATATATATATATATATATATATATATATATATATATATATATATATATATATATATATATATATATATATATATATATATATATATATATATATATATATATATATATATATATATATATATATATATAACCTTTATTAAACCAGGGGGCAATAAAAATTTGTACCTTTGTAAAGTTGGTAAAACTAAGAAATACATTTTATGATCGAAGGGAAAAACCAGAAATAGGATATTTTATTTTTAATTAAATTTGTGAAGTTTCATAAAGTCTATTTGTGTACTTTTTATTATGTCTTAAATGAGATTTGTTTCAATTCCAAAATTATTTTATCTTGTAGTTGAATTATTTTTTCATTAGATATTTATAGTTAAATAAAAGCTAAAACAATACCATATACTAAATGCAAGGCAGGCTGGCGTGTATGCATGACAGACCGCTCACTGAAGCGCTCGCTCCAAATGAGCGCGAGCTGTGCCGTGTAACTTACTAAGTTGTATATGTATATAATGTAAATATAACTATAGGAATTACCGTTCTATAGATTAAACTTTTTTACATATCTTTTTTATTTAATGGAAAAATTGAGAAAATTCGTACAAAAATCCCTCAAATGAAATAATTTTCAGTTAGCATTACCAACCATTCCGATTCTAATTTTTAATTGCTCCCTGCCTTAATAAAGGGCATATATATATATAATATATATATATTATATATAAATACTATAATATATATATATATATATATATATATATATATATATATATATATATATATATATATATATATATATATATATATATATATATATACACGAGACGGGCTGAAAGGTAAAGCCTGTTGATGCGTTGCTAAGCAACGGAAACGGGTATAAACATGTTCAGCCCTGCATTCGAAAGATTGGAGCTTGTACAATAGATTTGACACGAGAAACATAGTTATTGTTGTGCATTGATAGAAACATTAATTATAGTTCTTAACTTTGTTTGATTAGATTTGATTGTCTTCGAGATATTAATACACTCATCGTCGTTTGTTCGTTGCCAACGTTTGTCGATGGGGTTCGGTCCTTAAAGCAACTCTTTCCAACAAAAGTGAAATGTCGATCCATGATGCTCGAAGTGGCCGCCCCATTACAGTGACCACTGACCAACATCATGCTCGCTTTGATGACATTATTCGGGCAAATCGACGAATTAAACAGTCCGAAATTGATTCTATGCTTGCAATTTCGAAAGAGCGTGTTCAAGCAATAACTGAAGATTTAAATATATAGAAAAATTTGTGCACATTGGGTGAAAAGGCAGCTAATAGGAGATAGATGGAAGGAAACAACGGGTCGATATTGCTAATGAAAATCTAGACCGTTATCGTCAAGAGGGCGGTCAATTTCTTCACAACATTGTAACGATAAAGCAAACGTGGGTAAACCACTACGGTCAAGAAAAAAAGAGCCTTATGGATTTTAGACATTCAAGCTCACCCGACGTACGAATGTTTAAGACTCAACCGTCGGCTAGTAAACTCATGCTGACAGAATTCTGGGATGTGTAATGTCTTGCCTATTCGGAATATCTGCCGAAGGGCACGAGTGTGAACTCCGATCCGATCGTTATTGTTAAACTCTCCAGAACCTGAAGAGCCACATACGTCGGATAAGACCAAACCGTACAGTTTTCCTCCTGCATTATGACAATGCTCGACCACGTTTCAGTGCCGAGACGATTCAGAAGCTTCAACGCTTGAACTTCGAGGTCATTTCACCCACCCTACAGTCTTGATATGATCCTCAGTGATTTTCACTTATTTCCAAAGTAAAGGAGTCTCAAGGGAGTGAGATTTGGTTCAGATGATGAACTGAAGAAAGCGTTGACAGACTGGTTTTCTTTTCAACCGGTTTCGGAAAGTGCGTTCAACGTTTCCAGAAATGTATAGATGTTCGAAGAGATTATTTAAAAAAAAATAATAACTGAGTAAACCTTTGACCTAATTTCAGTCTTTGTTTCATTACCTTATCTGCAGTGTATGAGATTTTACAGCAGAACCGGCGTTACTTTTCAGCCCGCCCTCATATATATATATATATATATATATATATATATATATATATATATATATATATAAATAATATATATAAATATATATAATATATATATATATATATATATATATATGGGAAAAGATGTATTTCATTAACAGCAAAAATTTCCTTCAATTCCATTCTCATATCTCAAATACAATAGCTACAGGGAAGAGGAATAAATTGCTGGGATGCTGGTCCAATTTTAGGGTGGCATGAAAGATTGTAAAAAAAAAAAAAAAAAAAAAAAAAAAAAAAAAAAAAAAAAAAAAAAAATATCTCAAAAACTACAATAGCTACAGCGAAAAGGAATACTTTTTTGGAATCCAGGTAAATTTTTAGATAGGAAAATGTAAAAAAAATAAAAAAATAAAAAAAATTATTGTTAATAATTATACGTAATATAAATATATATTTAGAGCCTATTTAGAGACTTTTCATGGTCACTTGTTAAAATAAATAAAATTATTATTCACAAACTTTTGCTTTTTTTTTTTTTTACTAAAGAAATACCCCCAAGGGATACCGCACCGATGGCAGGAGTCGGGGTCCTCTCGGCCTTCCGGGGAACTACGGGTAGGACTATTCCCCCCCTCCGGGAGGGTCTCCGGAACCCCCGCTCTTTGGTATTTGGGTGTCGCGGGGGTTCCTCCGCCCCTCCCCTACGGGTATGGAAAACGTCCCCCTGTGTTCCCCGTCGGCTCGAGCCCGCCTACATTGCCGTGTAATTACCTTTAAAATAATAATATATATACTATATATAATATATATATATATATATATATAATATATATATATATAAATATATATATATATAAAATTTTATAAATATTAACAAAAATATTAAAATAAAAAATTTAAATAAAAATTATTCATTTATTTTTATATAATATGTTGCATGGAGCAAAAAAAAGAAAATAGCCATTATTTGTTTTTGATGTATACACTTGTTATTCTTTATTTACTTTTTCCTAAATTAAAATTTTACAAGGATACCAAAAATGTATTCCTTTTTCCCGCTGTAGCTATTGTAGTTTTTGAAGATATATTTGTTTTTTTTTTTTTTTTTACATTTTCCCGCCTAACTTAAAAATTGGACGGCAGCATTCCAGCAAATGTATAACTTTCCCTGTAGCTTGTATTTTTTTGAGATATCTGATTGAAAAAATGACATTTTGCGCTGTTAATAAAATACATATAAGCCTATTATATATAATATATATATAGTTATATATAATATATATATATATATATATATATATATATATATTATATATATATAATATACACTATACTAATATATATATATATATATGATTTACTTACCAGTCAGGTACGTTTCAATCTAAAATTGTTTAGCAATTTCAAAATACAATAAAGATATTTTATTCAATTTATTCAATTTCAGTTTCTTCTTAATTTTATCAGCAGAAATTATTACAAATTATTATATACCACAAATCAGCTGTTGTATTCCTTTTGTTTACCACGGTCTCCCTTAAAAATATTTCCCAACCCCCGGTGGACCCCTTTTTTTTTTTTTTTTTTTTTTTTTTTTAGGAGCGGACTACGAAAAATTAAACTCGAGAATTAAAAGCCTAAAGTGCAGCAAATATAAATTTATTTAAAGTTTCTCTTTAAAGGTTTTCTAATATTTAGAGAAAAGGGAACGTATTTTATTCAAATATTTATATAAAAAAAATTACTTTTTTTTTTTAATACAAAAAACGTCCGAAACCCATTAGAAAAAGTTTCACACACGCGACCTGGGGAAATCTGTTGTCAACGTTTCATTTAATTTCTAACATGCTTTCCATCATTTTTTTCTTATTTAACTGCAAAAGATTTCTTCAAGACATCGCGGACCCCCAGGGGTTCGCGGACGCAGGTCAAGAAACTACTAACATAGACTATAGAGGGACAACTTATATATAAAGTTACTTAACGGCCACACGGAACGGGAGGTCTGATAAAAAAAAAAATTCGCAGGTAGCCTCTATGATACATAAATAGATGTTCTAGGGGTGAAATGAGGTTAGGTAAGAGGTTAGGTTACGTTACGATACTTTACGTTAGATTAGGTTGGGTTAGGTTACGTAACTATTACCTTATTATTTTAGTAATAATAATTTAAATAACTAATTTTAATAATTAATTTAAATAATTTTTTACATTACAAATGCGCTAGTAACTCCACATCACTTTGACACATTAAAAATATATCTCCACAGTTGCTGATAGCGTAATCGTACATTATCTCTTCAAAAGACGCACTGAATGTTTCACACACGTTATTTCCTATATATTTTATTCAATTTCAATAAACGTGTAAAAAACTAGTTCGCAACAGAATCCACAAAAAAATTTAATTGAAAACTTCTTCCTTCACCCCTAAAAATGTTTATTTTTATTTAAACTTTCGCTTGATATACAGTACATTTACTAATTTACACTATTAACGTGCAGCCCGTTAGGTAACTCTCTCATATATATAATATATATATATATAATATATATTATATATATATTATATATTAAATATATATATATATATTATTATATTATATTTGTAATAATATATTAATATATACGTCAGATAAACACCACCGCTCACGGGCAGAGCCCTAATCTAGTAGGGGTGTATTCATTTAACGTCCGAGCAGGAGGTCGAAGCCAAACCCTAGGAGAATAGCTCACATTCTCCCACCCAACCAGTTATACAGGATGTCCAGAAAATCTCTTTACAATTTAATAAATTTATTGCAAAAGCAAATGGAAGGTTAAATCTGTGGTAATTATTGCATAATGAGGAGCAGATGTTGAAGTTTGTTTTACCTCATTTAATACACCTCTATATGGGCCCAAATAGTTGCACGATGCACATCAAGACGGTAAACGATTTCCTGCCATGTTCGCTGTAGCATAGCCTCACCAGTAGTGGCTTTGGCATCAGTGATCCTTTGCTTCAGGTCGTTCATGTCCTGAATCTTTGCTCGATACACGATATTTTTAATATAATCCAATAGAAAGATGTATAGGGGAGTGATATCTGGCTAGCGAGGTGGCCAGGGAGTTGGGTCGTCCCTTCCAATCAACCGGCCTAGAAATGTTTGATTTAGAAACTGACGAACATGCAGCCACCAATATGGTGCTGCACATCTTGCTAGAAATGATAATTGGTTAAAGGTCTTCCAGTTATGGTGCCATATATTCAGTCAAAAGGTTAAGGTACACATCTACAGAAATCGATCTAGTGTTTTGAAAAATGGATCAAAAATTAATGGCACGTGATCCCACACCACACATTCATCTTTGTACTATCTCGGTGAAGTTACGTAGTCGCATAGGAGTGTTCTGATCCCCAGATCCTGACATTATGTGTTCAGTTTCCCTGAATCGTGAAACGTTGCCTCATCACTTAAACAAACTCGGGGTGAGGAACGTTGCCTCTTCAGAAATTCGTTCCAGCGTACTAACTGCAAACGCTTTGTCTTGGTTTATCATTTAGTTCGAGTGCTTGTAAGAGTTGCACTTTGTAAGAGTACAAATTCTTGCGTAGGACTTTGTGCACTGTTGAGCGTGGTAACTAACTGTGTGGCAGCAGTACGGACGTACTTTGTAGGAAAACTAGAGAAGGCTTATTTTACACAATCGGTTTTCCAAATAATCTAGGTCGCCCACTTCTCCATTTATCCAACACTGTCCCGGTCATCAAAAATTTCTTGTGCCATGCATGAATTGACGGACGTGAAGGTGGACGTCTTCCATACCTCTTCCTGTAGTTTCGCTGAGCCTCCGTATACGATTTTGTTTCAATAAAGCGCGATACACATTGTGCTTTTTCTTGCTTCAATAAACCACGATACTCATTATGCCATTTCTTGAGGAGTAACCATTTTGTAGGGTTTCAGTTAACAGAACCAATTCCATCGGCTGAATGCCTGAAAAACACATCACATCCATTTTTGCAGCAATCTTAGAGCCATTGGAAGGATATACCATATATATATATGTTATTGTTAGATATAGTATATATTATTATGGTATATATATAGATATAAAAAAAAATATGATTATATAATATATATATATATATATATATATATATATATATATATATATATATATATATATATATATATATATATATATATATATATATATATATATATATATATATATATTACTGTATATAAAGCATATATATATATATATATATATATATATATAATATGGTTTTACAGAAGATAAAAACTTCACCGCTCACTGGGCAGAGCCCTAATCAGGAGGGGGTACTCAATTAACGTCCGAGCAGGACGGAGCTAAGCCCAATGAGAGAATAGTTCGCATTCTCCCACCCGACCAGTTGCGAACCTGGGACCCTCGCTTAGTTTAGCGAGTGTTCTACAACTGACACCGGGGGGCTTTTTGTATAATATAAAATACAAAAAAGACACATGCATATACAAATACATAATAGATACACACGCATATACATAAATTATTATCGTTATTAATATTATTATTAAAAAGCTAAACACTATATTTCAAACACAAACACGCTATATTTCACCATCAATAACTATAATTTAATATTATTAATATTATGCTGCTATGATTTAATATTAATATATATATGCTCTACACTATATTTCACTACTATTCGCTATATTAAATATTATTATTATTAACAATATCACCAATACCACTATTTTACATCACCACTATTCACGAAAAATTAATGAGAAGGAGGGTTTTCAGACCCTTGCTTCCAGTGGATGAGAACTTGATAAATTTTCCTATGACTCGACGATTGTCTTGAGAAACGAAGCTTCACCTTCTACAATGTAGTATTTTAAGTTTCTTTGTAATTTTATTTTTGTATTTAATAATTTCCAAAATAGCCAAAAGAAATTATTTTAAAATTTTGCAGCTCCTCAAACCAAGATTACAAATGAAATAAATTTAAATGTATAAAATTTTACATTTTTTAAAATCCAAAATCGTAATTATTTTTTCCTTTTAAGTTGACAGTCACTTTAAATCAAAACTTTCTTTCTCTCTCCCTCTCACTTTCTTCTTAAATTGTTCAGTAGTAGATTTCTCAGACTACTTCAATCTTCAGTAAATCATCTCTTATTATTTATTTATCATTCTTCTTTCCAAACTCTCTCTCTCTTATGGTCCTTCTGTATTTCGCTTCTCCTTTGGTTTCCACTGCGTCCACACACGACGACAGGTCGAATCATATTATATATATATATATATATATATATATATATATATATATATATATATATATATATATATATATATATATATATATATATATATATATATATATATATATATATATATATATAATCAGCTTTAACATTTTTATTTAAAAATTTTGTTTTACTAGATCGTTATGAAGTAACATTTATATTATATTTTACGAGAAAATGAATGCATTCCACAAGATCATTTTCGTAACACCCAACACGAGTGCTGGAAAAATAATAAAATATTGCTTCAAACATTATAAAAAGAAATTTAAAAGAAGCACGCAGTAATACGTCATTAATAGTAGTAAACGAGATCAGACAAAATTTAAAGGCCTGTGATTAGCTGTTAGATATTGGTTATGTAACGGATATTAACTAATCAGAGAGGCTTATTTCTTGATGATGTAATGGATATTATGTAATGGTTTAAGGTCTGTACTTAATTTCAAGGTTGTACTGAATACTTGCTGGTGCACATGTACGGTCTCCAGAATTACCATAAAAAAAAAACAATAAACCTTTAGATGGTTTTGCTTGTTGCATGGATTAGGTAATTCTATACTTTGACTGACTGAGTTTCAATTGGTACATGTGACCTCTTACTATCTAGCTATATGTTCTATGTTCCTATGATAGAATAAACTGAAGTACAGCCTAGTAGGCTGTTATTGAAATGACATATAATATCATCTAATTAATGTTATTGGCATCTGTGTATAGTATGGGACAGTCTATTTGATAATAATGGTATATATTATTATTATTATTATTATATTATATTATTATTATTATATATTATTATATTATTATTATATTATTATTATTATATTATATTATTATTATTATTATTATATATATTATTATTATTATTATATTATTATTATTAATGGTATATATATATTATTATTATTATTATTATTTTAAATTACTTCTTATATATATATTACATATATAGATTATTGTTTTTATTCAGAATTATTATTATATTATTATTAGTTAATGGCATCTGTGTAAAGTATGGGACAGTCTATTTGATATATATATATTATTATTATATATATACATATATATATATTATATTATTATACCTATGAATATATATATATTATATATATTATTATTATTATTATTAGTATTTTTATTCTTAATATTATATTATTTTTATTATTTTAATTATTGCTTAAATTTTATATGTTTATTATATTTAATTATTACCTTTCCTCTTCGTCTGACATGATTTTTGCCAAATCTACGTAATTAGTAATGCATAGCTACTACAACTCACTTCAATTAATATAAACTACTTCTATATATATTATTATTATTACATATATATATTATATATATATATATATATATATATTATTATTACATATTATTATTATTACGTCGACATATATATTATACATACATATATATATATATATATATATATATATATATATATATAAGAGAAAGAGTTATATATATATATATATATATATATATATATATATATATATATATACGGTATATATATATATATATATATATATATATATATATATATATATATATAAGGTTATATATATATATATGAAGGATTTAATGAAACGCTTTTTTCGTTTATATCACACGATAAATGCGAAAACGGTTAACGACCCACTTCCAAAACTGAACGGTAGCACAATTA
>JABUQX010025877.1:0-27229 GCA_015478945.1 Trachelipus rathkii
ATCGTAAATATATTTTAAATGTATTAGATATAATATATAGATTATATATATATATATAATAAATATAATAGTATATATTTTATATTATAATATATATGAAATATATAATAATAAAATATATATATAATATCCTATATATATATAAATAGGTAGGCACATAAAATGAGAGAAGAGAAGAAAAATGAGAGACAATAAATAAAGCTAAAGCAAGGATCTGAAAACGCTCTTTCTCATTAAGGTATAACATGCTGATTTTTTTTTCATGGAAAATAATATGCTCTCTACAGCCTCTCATGAATTATGAAAAAGTTTTGGTTTTCAAAAACTAAATTTGTTTTTCGGAAAATAATATTTCACCTAAATGAATATTATATATTCAAAATTTCTAATAATCAAATTAATCTGTGATTCTCTGCGGTAAAGCGAATAAAGTTTGAATTGTGAACCTTTTGGAAAATCTTCAATTATTGAGTATTAACTTCACGACTGCTTTGAATTTATCAACTGAAATCATGATTAGCATGAAAACTGTGTGTGTGACGCCTCTCAGGAAATCTGCTTCATTTTCAGTTGTTCAATTAAGGAGGCGCTCAACATTATGGTGCTAAAGATGGGAACATTGCTACAATCTAATTACTATTAATAATATAGTAGTAAGGTGTTTTAATTATGAAGGTATATTATTTAAAAGTTGCGTGACTATTATTAATTATGCGTGATAGTCGTTCACTAATAGTGTTTGTGATGATGATAGATAGTCGTTAATGTAATATAAGCGGTCAGAGGTCGCGTAAAGCTGACACTCATTAACTTTTGTTCTTAAACGAGGAACCTTACACAGTGTAAAAAACATAATTGCATATTGCTAGAATCAGCGAAAAATTCTAAGAAGGCCTTTTTAATTTCTATGATTTCTTATTTTTTTTTTGTTTTTACTTCGTCGGAAATATAACAACGAGCCATATTTTCTCTAAGCATTTACGTATTTTATCATCTAAAACTAAATAAGAGCACGGCCATGTCAAAAAACATCAGGCCTACGACTGAAGAAAAAAAAACGATAATTGAGAGCCACCATTCGTTTCATATCATAGTGCTTTTATAGATTGAGATTGTATTTCTCTTATCTATTTGCATTTTTTATATTTCAAAAATTATTCGTCGTGCTTCAACCCTCTGCCCATTGGGCTTGACTTATTGATGAATGTCCCAAAAGGTGGAAATTAATTTAAGAATTTAAATTTAAAACGTATGTTAAGAGGTCAAAAAAAATTTTTTTTTTGTAATTAAAAGTTTATTAATTGTAAAGTAATATTTTTTGTTTTAACTAAGGAAACATGGGTAAACCGCAAAAGATGCCATGAATCGGGTCTCTCGCCTCCCGGGGACGACTCTCCCCCGTCGGGCTCGAGCCCCCTAATTGGAAAAAAAAGAAATCTTCTAAAGTGAAAGATAAAACGCAAAAAAAAAAACAATAAAAAAAAATAATATAATTAAAACCCTCCTTAGAATTTTCCGAGATTCCAAATATAGAATTTGTTTTGACTGTAGTGGACCGTTCCTCGATGTTACTGATGTGTCAGCTTTAGGACTCTTATCCTGATATAGCAATAATATAGTAAACATGATGGAAAGTTGTTTCTAATGTTTAATAATAGTAATGGGTAATGATAGTGGACGTAGATTCTGGTAATCAATGTAATAATGATGGAATATTGATTGTGTAGTGTTTCATGATAACGATGTGTATTAATAATATATGATGTTGTGTTTGATAGTGATAATAAATAATAACCCAGCGGTAAATAATAGTTGTCGGGTTACCAATCGACTAATGATCGACGTAATACTGTAATACATATATTATATAGTAGTAAATATTAGTAATATTATGATAAATGATAGTAATAATATATTATTATATATAATATAAATATATATGATTATAGATTATGATTAATTATATTAAATTTTTTATGTATTGTAAATTTATTATTATAAAAGCGCCCAATAGCCTCGATGTTATAGAGCACAACAGTCAAACAAACGAGGGGTCCCAGGTTAGCAATGGTCGGGGGGGATGGACACCTATTTTCTCCTCAAGCTGCGCTTCACGTCCCCTACGTCGGCCGATTAAGATGAGTACACCTTTCTTGAAGGGCAGCTGCCCGTGTTGATGACGTTTATGTTATCTCTGTAAAATTATACGTATATATATTTATAGTATATATATATCATATAATATATACTATATATATTATTAATATTATATTAGATATATCATATATACATATATATTATATACTATATATTATCTATATTTAAGTTATATAGATTAGATAGAGCTTATTATTTAGATATATATTATATATATATATGATATATTAATAGATATATATATTTAATATATAATTATAGTATGTATTATTATTAATAGATATCATATATAATATATTATATACTTATATATATATTTTAAAAAATTAATATATATATATTATAGTATAATTATATATATAAAGAATCCTTTTAATCTCCCATTGCGCCACACTCAGCCCTCACTGCATCGTTACCGACGACCGAGTCTGAGGGAAAAGCCTCTGGAAGAAATTTTTATCCAAGGGTTTCCTTTTAGCTCATCGTGGTCCGTGGGTGCTGTAAAACCAAGAGCTATACTATCAATGAGGGCTCCGAAGTTTCGAGCCAAGTAGGAAGACTAATAAAGGACTTCTTGATATTTTTCGAAACTGCCCGAGAGTATTCCATTAGCCACAAGTTGTAAAACATGATAATCAGAATAATGCACTACTCTTACGTTGGAGACGGAGTATCAGGCGCGAATTGCATCGTGACGGGGAAGCCTGGGGACAGAAAGATTATTCTCCAAACGGTTTCCTTTCTAGCTCAATCTGGTGTCCAAATGTAAAACACTAGCTCATACCATCAGGATTCGAGTTATTGAGCCCAATATGAGAGGATTAAAAGTGTTCTGAATATCTACATTTAAAACAACCGCATGTTTAGATACAGTTGATTTATATTCTTTTATATATAACTGAATGTGTATTCTAGGATAGATATATGTTGAATAGAATACAAAATATAATAATTAATTATTATTATTATATACTCTTTTTAAATGAAATATATTTTAATTCAATAGTTATCCTAAAGTTAAAAATTTTTAAATGTAATGAAAATGTTATACATTGAAGTCAATGAGGCTTATTTAAGTTAAATCAAGGTAAAATAATAAGATAAAATGTAAGAAAGAAATTTGTAATCTATTGTACCTTCTTCATTTTCAAATCCACAAGACTTATCGTACTAGTAAAGTAATTTTGAATTATTAAATGTTTTTAACTTAAAAATGTCGAAAATATTCATATATCGATAGAAATATTTTAGCGATCTTACCAAATAAAAATTCCTTAAGTACAAAGAAACAAATATAAAAATAAGTGTAGAAACAGTAAGCCATTTCAATATTATAATTGTAAGTGTTTATTTAACCTGTTAAGCTTAGAAGTTGCTGAAAGTACTTTATTGAAAGTCCAGACATTTGGCAATTTTTATTTCATTCAACTATATTTAAACTACAATAAAGATAAATTTTCTGGTATTTATTGCCAATTTTCACTTACTCGTTACCCCAAAAAATAGTACAGTATATCTCTATGGAACAAAAATATATTTTCTAGTCAGGACTTTTTAATTACTGTTGTATATATATAATAATATTATATATATTATATATTATATATTATATATATTATATATAATATTAATATATTATATATATAATTATATATATAATATATCTATATATAACATACATTAATATAATATATATATATATTATAATTATAGATATTTTATATAAATAATATATAATATAGATAATATAATTATATAATAATAATATTATATATATCATTATAGATTAATTTGTAAAGTGACACGGCAAAGTAGGGGCTCTAGAGGACGTTTTTCCATACCCGAAGGGAGGGGCGGAGGACCCCACGCGACACCCAAAAATACCAAAGAGCGGGGTTCCGGGGACCCTCCCCGAGGTGGAAAATATCCTACCCGTCGTTCCGGCAGCCCGAGAAGACCCGACTCCTGCAGTCTCTTGCGGTTTACCTTGGGTTTCTTAGTTAAAAAAAAAAATTAACTAAAGTAAGGAAAAATTCACCTTTACCAAATATAGAATAACCTAACCTAAATTAACAAATCCCTATAATAGCAAGTCTAATTTCAGCGTCCATAAGATACCCAGTCCATTTTTGGGGGGCGAGAACGAGTCCTTTAAAATGTCTATACTAGAATTTTCATATATATATTATTTATGTCTATATTATATATATATATATATGTATAATATAGTTATAATATATATATATTATATAGATATATATATTATATATATGTATATATAATATATATATATTATATACTATAGATTATAATATATTCATCGGCGAATCCGGCCACTTATGGTTCGAATCCCGCAATCCGATCCGTTGTAGTGAAGTTGGATATCGAATCGAATCGGAAAATCCAGCACCTTCGGATCTCGAATCAGGAACCGGAATCCTGTATGTGAAAATCTCGAATCGAATCCGAATCCGATCCATGCATTAAACGCTGAATCCGAATCCGCATGAATCCTTCCAATTTTTTTACAAATTAAAATACAACCAACCAAAATATGACATATTTTCTTTCAAACATTTATATGAGATATATAAAGAAAATTGTTTTTTCATTTATATTTTTATGCCATTCCATATTAATTCCATGTAAATAAATTATTTCTATTAATGTTATTAATATTATATATAAGATTATATATACTTAAAATATAGTTATATATATATAGTTATATATTATATATATATAATATATTTAATATAATTATATTATATATTATACATTATTATATATAATTATATATTCAATATAGATATATTATGATCGTAAGCAGGCTTGGCGCTCAGCTCGAAGGTGAGCCTTACCCCCTCGGAGGGAATGCCTGCTTACACCCTCGGGTATCCCCCACTCTCAAGATTCCTACCCTTCGGGCGCATCCACCCTGGGTTTCTCTTCGGTATGTATGTGTGCTTTAGATACTCTGATTAATTAAACTGTTATCATAAGTAGGTACGTTATGTTAAATAATTACAATGACAAAGTGAAAATAACACTGATTTGTAGAGAATGATGAGTTTGTAAGATCTTATGTGTGAACTGACGATCTTGGTTAGGAACTGAGTCCTAGGTTTACTTGTTGTTGGGTAAATGTATAGTTGCCCAGAATTTGCATATGCAGGTTATCATACTTCAATTATGTTAATCTCAAAACGATGACACTTATGTGAAGATAGTGTTAATTCATAGTCAAGATTCGGCTATCTGTGATAGCTGGTCACTTTGTTAAGATTTGTGTGATCATACGACATTTACCTGATGCGATATGCAAGAAAATTGGGATGCTATTCAGTATGTCATGACCTATTGCTACTTTACCTTTGATAAGTAGATTACTTTTGAATGATAGAAGATTATTCATACGCGGAGGTATGTTAGTTTGCTTGAACATTACCTATTCTTAGTTGCGGTTATGATTATCACACATTTATTTTCCTAAACAGGCAACACGCTCTTTGCAAGCACGAGCCACATGACCATTTCTCTAGAATGAATTCGACTTAAGTGTAACGAGGTTTGACGCTACGACTATGGCGCTCGAATGCATCGTTTACAGGCAATACGTACCCGAGCAGCTCTACATGAACACGGTAGCCTACTACTTTGCAATTTGGGTTAAGCTGCCTATGTCACTTGATCTGAAATATCCTTCCAAGCGTCTCATAATCTCTTTCACCTCTAATATATATCCCTGTAACTGATGTTTATGTGTTTCCAGTCAGGTGACTGATCATCAGCCAAAAGTGAAAGTGATCAAACCTCTACGGAATCTATCATGTCTAAATCGTGTATGTACTATAGCAATCAATGACTTCATAACACATCATGCGACGTGAGGAAATTTGTCTAATGTTAGTGGTATATTCGACGTATGTGAGCCGTCGTGTTCAGATTTGTCTTGTACATTCATTTCTTAGGCATTCAGTGGTTGTTTTGTTATGTTAGCTTATTAACTATTGAAAAACTTTCAATGAGTTTCACTGCTCTGTATGATATATAAACAAGGTTATGATAAATTCTTCTTTAATATTACGGTGTCAATGTAAAAATTAACAGTTAATATGTTAGAAGAGTATAATTGGTTGATAAAGTAGGAATAGGTTACGTTTGTATGCAATGTCAGTTACTACTGTTAAGCAGTGAACTTGTTAATGTTAACAGTTTATGTGCTTATGTAGTATAGATCGTCGCATGACTTTTTTCTAGTCCACGCTTACAGCGTCTATGTAACATAGTCAGCGTCATTGTTAATTGTTTTTTGAAAACAATGTTACCTGTAAGAGCATAATATTTCGATTGAGTTACGTATAATATCCAAAGATAGAAACCAATGAAACTATCTTACAGTGATAACTGTTATTCTTTCCTGCTACTGTGTGTTGTGCATGTCTTCCTGCCAAGAAGTTTAAATCATTGTGATATGTTTTTTTTCATTTACATTCGTACGATTCGTTTTTTAATGTTATTATTTCTTTGTTTTACTGTATCTTACCGCCTGCATGGTTAAAAAAGCAACTCGTCTCATTTAAGGGCGGTTATACACTATTGTTCCTTTTCAGATCATATTAGGCGTATTTTCGCAGTTTCTGGATACCGATCGACATCTCACCGTATCTCTACGTTGAGTTTTGATTTCACGAGGCAAGGGTGTCCTTCGATCCAACGATGATTGATTATGGGATGTCCGTCAGATATGTTTCATGATATTGAGCGCCCGAACCGAATGTTCGACTGCACGTTTTGCACGTTATATCATGCCCCCACGAGGGAGGTGTCAATAATATATAAGTATATTGCATCACCTTTATGCAATAGTTTAAAGCACATTTTAAAATCATTTATTCATGTTTAGGTTGGATGTATTTCTTGAAAGAGCAGGCCGAGCGGAGAGTCTAAAAAGATAATCCTAAACTTTACTTACTTCGTCTTTCTCGTGACGGTCTATTTGAGGTTGTAGGTATTTATGACACATTTTCTGAAGAAATTCTGATTGTCCATGTAGCATTACTAATATGTTAGGCATTGCTTGAAAAAGTAGTAATAAATAGTTACGTTCTGATTATTTAGTTTAAATTAGTACATTTTACCCAGGGTAATAATTACATTAGATAGGATAGTGATATTTGTGTGTAAGTTGTGTTAGTTTTGTGCGTTTGTACATTAATTTTCACGACCAGATCATTTCTATGTCTCGTGATGTGAAACATGTTATGTATGGCATCATATTTGATATCAGATTATAATCCGACAGGTTAGATACATATTTCGAAATAAGTAGGTTGTTGTTGTAGTGTAAGTTAAGTTAAAAAGCTATTATAGAGATATGCTGCTCGGAAAAAACACAGAGTAGAATTAGGTTTACGCTATTGCTACCATCGTTTAGTTACCTTTACTTGTATCTGCGGCTGTTAAGTAAGAATACCTTTGTTAATGTTAACAGGTTTATTTCGTGTTTGCAAGTTGTGATAGTTTGTATCTGCATGCCATTATTTTCGAGTTCATTGTGACGCGATGTTAGTATTAATTGATGGAGGAACTTTATGTTATGTTTAAGTATTATTTGTGCTCAGTAATGATAAATTAAACCATTGGTTGAAAAATTTTAGTTAAATACCTGTTAGGTAATTCACATCTGAATGTTGAGATGATGTTATGAAAGTAGAATAGTACGTGATTTGCATGCTATGTTATTTTACTTTACAGGCGTTAAAGTGAGGATCTTTTTAAGTGTTTAGCAGTTCTATCTTGCTTTAAGATTGGCTGATGGTTTTGCCTTTGACATTTATTATCTTAGTTCTCAGTGATGCATATTTAGCTTTATTATGTAGGAAAAACTTGTTACGTTAGAGTATACTCATATGGCGTATGATAATTACACACGTAATATGGTAAATTTTTCGTCTACATATCACCATGTAATGTTAAACACATTACATGTTATGTTATGCGACCATGTTGCAAAGTAGGAATAAGTTTACCGTTTTATTGGTGTTTTTACTTACTTTACTGGTTTAAGTGTGAAACTTTTAACTTAACCAATTTAATTCCTAGTCTAGATGGCTAAGTTGTTGGTGGTTATATTCATAGTTCAATGATGCTAATAAGCTTTATTACTTGAAGAACTTTACTCATATAGTATTAGTCTGATCTTTGTAAAAGACTGATTATGTTAGTGATGATTTGACAGTTTGATGACCTTAATCAATAGATCACAGATCACAGGAGAGGGTAGGAAGGTTGGCTGATTAGCGTTTGAATTTTAGTGATTACGGCTTAGGTATTGTAAAAAAAGCGAAATTGTATTAAACATAAAAGAATAAGAAATTTTATTCATTTATTATTTATTTAATTTTATTTTTCTTTATCTGTATCCAGGATAAACATCATAAGAAGATGTTATACCAAGTTCGTTGTTTTACGTCAATATTTCAGTTTGTGGGGCTGGTGACCCCTTGGGGTGTGTCCGGCTATTTAACCCATATACGATAGGGTATCCCGAGACTTATGAAACCTCACGAGCGTATTTACCGAGTCGTCACTCGTTCTAGGTCAAATTCAGCTGAGGATGCCGGATCCCTCAAATTCACTCCCATCGGTCATTTTACCCCGAATACATCTAAGATACAACTAAAAAGCTTGATATATCAAGTTTCGTTTGTTCTATGTCAATATTTCAGATGTTGGGAGATGAAGTACCCCACGGGGCACCCACAGGTCATTTTACTCCCGGGATTAATGCATACATCCCCTCCAGAAGAGATTGTTACCGTGTTTTCAATCATTCTACGCCCAATATTTCAGATTTTCGGGCTGGTCCCAAATTGGTCAAATCGGTCATTGGTACCCGCTATACAGCTAAGATACAACGCTTAAACTGTATATCAATTTCGTGTGTCTCATGTCAATATTTCAGCGTTGGGAGTACCCGATCTGCGAGCCAGCCCCACAGTTCATTTACTCCGCGTACCTCTAATATACATTTCTACGAGGTTGGGCATACCAAGGTTTCATCACTCTATGACAGATATTCAGATTTTGGGGCTGCCCAAATTGATCAAATCAGTCATTTTAACCCCCGTAATACACAAAGATACAACCTAAAAAGGCTGAATATATCAAGTTTCATCTTTCTACATCAATTATTAAGTGGGTTGGATCCCACTTCGGGGATTCCTAGTACACCCTACAGAGATTATTAACCATACTATTCGAACTCTACACCTAATATAACCCATATAAGGACACCAAAATTATTGTATTATCAAACGAATGTTTATTAACAGCACCGCAGTGGTCCGATGGCACCGGTGTCCAGAGCCCAACCTCCTCAGACGTACCATATCAATGTATTCTAGAACTAACTCTGAAATCCTCCTCACCAAATTTCGCCAATTACGAACACTTCGAATTTTTTAAGGGAGTGGGTCACCCTCTTCGGAAGACCACGGGAACTAACCGCGTCTTACGACAAGTTTACATCCCCAGTCTCAACACCCCTCCAAATTTACCGATACATAACGCAAACCCCTGTAGATGTAATATTTACGCCTTGAACGGATGCGAGAAAAAACTGCGACGTTGAAATATACAATAATTAATATAATCATAATATATAATAATACTATAATATATAATAATATATAATAATAATAATAATAAAATAATAAAGAAATAAATTCATATATAATAAAATAATCAATAATTAATAATAATATAATATAATAATAATATAATAATAATAAAATATATATAAGAATATCAAAAATCACACTACCGATGTCTGAACCAAACCGAACCATGAACCGGAGCCGGCGAGCCGGAGCCGGAGCCGAGGCCGGAGCGGAGCTGGATCGGAGCGGAGTCGGAGAAGTCGGAGCACAGACACCTCGAAAAATTGTGATCACTTCGTATCACAATTTCTTCGATGTGATAATAATAATAATAATAAAATAATACATCATAATAATTAGATAATAAAATATAATAATAATAATAATAATAATAATAATAATCATAATAATAATAATGATAATAATAATAAATAATAAAATAAAATTAATAGAATAATAATAATCAGCTAGAGCCTTACTCTCGTAGGCTTAACTCATCTCAGAATTTGGAAGCCAAGGTTAAACGGCGGCGTAAGCGATACGCTCTCCGGGGTACCCCCTCTAATAGCATTCCTACAGACTTGGAAAATTTCAGTGTGTAATCAGTATATCACATACATAACCACTCTTATACAAGTTTCGACCTATATCTCTATTCACTCATAGCGAAGAAGGGCATGGCGGAAACCTTTCTATACTACTATAGATAGTAACATTCTATAGAATATATATTATATAAATATATATATATATATAATATATAATATAATTATATTATATTTAATATATATATATATTATATTAATAATGTTAGATATATATATATATATAAATTATTATATCACCTACCATGCCCGCATGTTGCAGGAGAGGTTGCGTAGTTGAAAGGTTTTGACTTATCGCACCATTCACGAAAAAGTAGATTGATAAGCTAGATTTGATAGAGAGGTTTTCAGCACATTGCTATCAGATGAGAGAATTTAATATTGTTCATTCATGATCTACGAAGAAAGAATAAACTTTATTACAAAAGAATGTTTATGTTCAAATTTCTTCTTCTTTTATCTTTACATTTAAATATAATATATAATATATTATAAAATATTTAATAAGATAAATTAAATAAATATTAGCTGTTAATGATACTATAATAAATATATAATAATATATATATATTATAAACTTATATATATATATATAATCGATAGTAGAATTAACTGCCTTCTCTGGGATTGAACCACCGGCTGTTGCGAATGAGACAATATGCCCGGTGCTAACAACTGAGCTATCCTCCAAGCCAAATAACTAAATTCAGAACAATTAATAGCAAATTATAGGAGCGACATCACCAGGTGTCAGCCTGTCCTATCTCTGCTTCTTAAGTTAATGATTAATATGATAATAAGCGCAATTTGATTAAATTGTAAAGAAGAACATTATAATGAGAAGAGAATTAACTGCCTTCTCTGGAGGAAACACCGCATTCTCGCGTGAGGACAATATGCCCGGTGCTATACAACTGAGGTATCCTCCAAGCCAAAAAACTGGATTCAAGAACAATTATTAAGCACCGATTCCCGTCAGGCGCCTTAATAACGGAACTACGGTGCTATATAATGTCTGGAATCCAAGTTTTTGGCATTGGAGGAGAGCCAGTTGCTATACACCGGCATATTCGTCCTCACCGCGCAAACATGCGGTGGTCAAATCCCAGAGACAGCACCTTAATTCTTTACTTCTCATTATTATGTATCTTCCTTACTCTTATCAAAATTCGATATTATGCAATATTTAACATCTAAAAATACAAGAAGCGAGAGATAGGACATAGCGACACTGGTGATGTCGCCTGACGGGGAACTCTCGGTTTGCGATATATTGTTCTTGATCCAAGTTTTGGCTTGTGAGGACTCATGTATGCACCGGCTATGCCTCACGCGCAAACATGCGCTGGCATCCAAGAAGGCAGTATTCTTTACCTTCCATTATATATGTTCTTTCTTTAACTCTTATAAATTAACTGAACATATGCAGATCTAAACATCATATCTTATATATATATATATATATGATTAGATATAAATATAGTAATATATATAATATATATATAATATATATATATATATATAGTTATAAAAGTATGAAATATATATATATATGATTTATATAAAATATTAAATTATATATATATCGTTATATATACTATATAATATATAATATATATATATTATAGTATATATTATATATATATAATATATGATATTATAGTATATATAAATATATATGTATATAATTATATAATTTTATATAGTAATATATAAATATATAATAATATTTCACTTTGCTCAGTGGTAAGGCGAGCTTTTGGCTCGCCTTAAGAACAGGATTCCCTCACAGTATGGGTTCGATCTAGTTCGGCCACGTTAACGGACACAAAAAATTTGTCATTAGTAGGAGATTTTGCAATATTTATGTATTGCAGCTTACGGAATAGTGTAATTACACTAATCTCAATACACACATTTCACACTCACCCATAGCCAACACATACAACAGAAACCGTCATTCACAAACCAATCACTCTTCTCAGCTTTCTCGCATTTGAAAGCGGACATAGGAGCGAACCCACGCTTACAGGTGACAAGCATTCGGACTACGTCGCGCTGAAGCAGGGCTGCTACGCGCCTAAAATCTGCACCTTCCACTGGTCAAACCATTACAAATACTGCCCTGCTTCATACCTCGGGATTAAGAGCTATGTGGCAATCTAAATACATCTTATATATATATATTATATATATAACATATATAATAATATAATAATAATATTATAAATATTATATATATAAGATATATATAAATTATAAGTATATAGTTTTATATTAACCACGTAGCAATAAAAAAATTAGTATCGAAATGTTGTAATCCTATCTCAGAATTATTTACCTATGCTAAGATGCTGGGCTGCCTTCCCTTCATTCTGTCACAAATTGGAGTATGTAGTTTTAAAAAATCCAGCCGCGCCACTCGCGCGTAGACGAGAGGGCAACCAGCGACCGCGGGATGAATAGAGGCAGGGGGCGAGCCACCCCGAATCAAGAAACAATACAAAAATATGCAAGATTAATAATACTCTGACGTCTCTACCAAACTTTTATGTCCTATATCAAATTCAAAACTAACAGATAGTTAAGCTTTATCATTTTTTCATAAGCCTACGTGAAGCACAAACATATATACGATTCTTTTTACTTTTTTTAAATTAAATTGAATTATATTTGAAATTTCAAAGAAAGTTTCTCTCCTTTATTGTTTCGTAAATTTAGAATCTTAAAATGCTTTCCATGTTTACCACTACAAGCTAAATTTTTTTTTCGCTCCGGGATTTAACAAATATCATATTATATATCATATCATATATATAAAATATATAATAGATATACTATTATATACTATATATACTATAGTAATATATTTATATTATTTTAAAATTATATAAATTAATATATAACATATATATAATAATTATATATTATATAGTATATATTATATATTATTAATATAATAAATAATATATTTATATATATATATATATTAATAATTATAGTATCTATACTAATATATAATTAGCTTATATCAATCATATGATAGTATATATATAATATATATAATATATACTATAACGTAGCCCCCCACCGTATCGCTTGTATAATATATAGCATGGTAAAGTGAGCAACATGTGTTGACGCACGCGCCTTTCCGATATCATATATGATACATATCGATATCGTCAGGCCTCGAGAAGAGCACAATCCAATACGCAACAAACTACCAAACAAGCTACCGGGAAGAATCACATGCTGGAATGCGATCGAATCTTAGCGGAAAATGTAACAATAGAAAAAAAAAAATAAAAAAATACACAGAGAAATTAGTAGTAAAATTTTAACTACTGGAAAAATATACTTTTTTTGAACTCCTAGGTAAAATTTTAGTTAGGAAAATGTAAAATAATATAAACAAAATTTAAAATTCCCGATTAGTTAATAAAAACAGTAATGCAAGTAGAAAGCCTATTTAGAGACCTGTATACCGTTACTCTTAATAAAATTACTTTCTGATTAATTTTGTTGTTTTTTAACTACAATACCACCACCAGGGGACTACCGCGCACGATGGACAGGCTTAATCTGGCGCGCCTTGCCCCTTCCTGAGAACTCGGACTCCGCTAGGACATGCCCCCCGCCTCGGGAGGACTCCGAACCCCCGCTCTTGGTATCTTCTGTCGGGTCGCGGGGTTCCTCGCCCCTCCCCTATGGGTATGGTAAAACTCCCCCCTGCGTTGCCCCGATCGCTCGAGCCCCCTACATCTGCCGTTTCACTAAATAACTATCCGATACAAATCAAACAAAATTTAAATTTCAGCCGATTTTAATAAAAACATAACTGCAATGCCAAAGTTAGTATAGTAATAATTAAAAATACATCATTTACCGAGTATCTTATGCAATATTTTTTGCCAAAATTTACTAACAGTTGCGTATTTAAAACTTAAGGTCCTTAAAACTTCTTACAAGCTTTCGAGTTGATATTCATCTCCGAAGAAACTAGCCTATATAAACTCTTGTAAAACTTAAAAATCGTATAGTAAGAAGGTTCCTTAAGAATTAAAACATCCTTAGTTAAAAATTATGACGAAAAAGTTTGCTAAATATCCCATGATAATAACGCAAACTATAAAGAATGACCAGTAAGCACAAAGAAACGTAACAGCTCTATAAGCAAGTCCGCGTCTCCATCTATTTTCATCGACCAAGAGCAAATGGAAATAACGAGCATGACACACATAAATAACAAATTTAAGAAACTTTTCCCAATCAAAAGCAAGCAGGTCGTAGTTTATAATCTCACGAGTATTTGACTGAACACTTCCACTTCCAGTATAAAAACCGCCCATTTTTAAATGTTTTTCGTCAATTTTAAAAGACTGCATTCTAACAATTTGAATGTACAGTTATTAAAAGTTTTACATACGAAAGTACGTATTTTAGAACGTATAATATCGGAGTCTTTTTGATAACTAAAATAATAATAAGGGAAATAGGTCTGAAGTTGACTCGGTATATATATATATATATATATATATATATACATAATTATATATATATATATATATATATATATATATATATATATATATATATATATATATATATATATATAATATATATAGTATATATATATATATATATATATATATATATATATATATATATATATTATATATATATATTATAATAAGTATATTATATTTATATTATATATATATATATATATATATTATATATATATATATATATATATATATATTACGCTATATACGTTGTATAGCTATATATTATTATTATATATGAATATTAATTTATATATTATTATACTATATATATATATAATATAGTACTGGAATAAAACTACATACTATATACTAATATATATAATTATAATATATATATATTATATTATGCACTTTATCTATAAAGAGAGTTAGCCATAAAATGTGCGCTCGATATTGAAGGATCTCGCACAACTCGTGCTCGTGATCCGCTGCAAGTGGTGACGCTTTGTTAGTCTAAAACTCCAATAGAAAGATCGCTCAAGTTATCACAAGTCCCATGAATTGATCATGTTAATTTTTATGAGTAATCGTTTTTAGTTAATTTTTCTTTTTTATTCTTTTTAAGGGGGGCTGGGCGACTGCCGAGCGGAGGGATTTCGAGTAGGGGGACGACAGTTGCCGCCAGGGCTGCCGGTGCCTTGGAGGCGCTGGAGGCGACTGGGTCTCGATCTATCTTTGCGATTTAATCTTGGGTAAGTATTTGATAAAAAAGAAACTTATTGGCAAGACCTTAATCGCACTATTGCCTGTGGTTTGAAAATAATTCGAAAAAAAATCGAGTTACGTATTCGTTCGTGTCGATATATATTTCGGTTTAACTGACCTTTTTTAAAGGATAAGTTCGATTGGAACTTATCTTTAAAAGGTAGTTAACCGATATGTAGTCGAAACTGTTAAAACGAATGTAGGTGCGATTTTTTTTTCGATTAATTTAAGGCAATAGTGCGACAAGGTTGCCAATAAAAGTTTTTTTTTTTTTTTTTTTTTTTTTTTTTTTCTTTAACGAAAGGAATATTCTCGCAAATATGCTAAGATCGGCAAAGAACGGAAAGAGTCAGGGTCCTCGCCTCAACGGGGGACGACGGGGGACTTCGTGCCCCCCTCTGTCCCTCCGGCGGCTCGAGCCCCTTAAAAAGAATAAAAAAAAGAAATTCTAAAAAAAATAAGCATATAAAAAATGTAGCATGAATAAAAAAAAAGGCAACTCCTTGAAATCTCTCGGGATCTTTCGTATTGGAGTTTTGCTAAACGGACGTCACACTGGCAGGGATGCACGAAGGAGAGGAAGTTCGCGATCTTCGTTATCACGGCACTTTTGTACTTCCCTTTATAGGATAATAGTGCCTATAGTATATGATATAGTAGATATATATATATAGTATATATATTATATATATAGTATATATGTATAATTATAATATAATATATATAAGTATATATATATTATATGAATATATATTAATAGTATATATATATATATATATTATATTATATATTATATATATAATATATATATATATAATATATATATCATATCAGAGTGTCCTAAAGCTGACATCAATGGGTAACTCATAGGTAAAGATGGAACATAATTTATATATTGGAATAAGCTCATGAATAACTTTGATTTGTGTTACAATTTTTTTTTTTTTTTTTTGTTTTTTTTCCGTCGAAGATATTAAAAAAAAAAATCCCCGCATTTAGGGGCTTCCGAGGCCGACGGGGAGCAAGACGAGCGGTAGCAGGAAGAGTCCCGCCGGTTCAGTGAGACCGGAGCCGAGAGTGACAGTCAGCCCGGAAGCGTTAGACGCCTGCACTTCGTTTCATCGCGAGATATATAAAGCAGAGGTTGACTATGGGCACGATGTCAGAGTAGATGCGTCTCGGACAAGGGTACACCTGACAATGCTAGTTGTCTTTGAGTGAGTGAGAAGAGATAGTATTAAAAAATGGCTCCCAGAACGTAGGCGGGAGGAGATATTATGTCTAGCTCTCGTGTCTCCTGTCATATTGGTTCTTTTTTAACTAAAGGGAGATAGCATTTGGGTAAACGCAAAGATGGCAGGAGTCGGGGTCCTCGTCTCGGCCTCGGCCGGTGGCCGATGGGGTGGGACTTTTTTCGTCCCCCTCTGTCGCCCTCCCCTTTTTGTTGTGGTTGGGGGGTTTTGTGTTTGTGTGGGTGTGGTTGGGTGGTTTGTGGTTGGTCTGGTTTGGTTTTTGGTGGGTTGTTTGCGTTGGTGTGTTTTGGGTGGCTGGGGTTTTGGTGCCCCGGCCGTCGCTTTGCCCCCTCCGGGCTCGAGCCCCTCCTAATTGGGGAATTTTTTTTAGAAATTAATTTTTCAATTCTAATAAATGCAAAAAAAAAAAAAAAAAATCAAAACCCATCCCTAGATTTCCACTGATATCGCAAATATATAATTTTGTAAGCAAATTACCAGCTTCATCAAGTTAACATGATGGTCAGTCTTTAGACCACTCTGAGCATTATATATATATATAATAATTATTATATATATTATTATATATATTTAATATATATATATATATATCTTATATATATATATATATTTAGATATTATATATATATATATATATATATTAATTTATATATATACGTATATAATTATATATATAATCTATATATATATATATGACCAGAGAAATGCAATCAGCCCTGCAAATCATAATTTGGTATTTTGGTAAATACCTCCCTGATGTAGTTTTTACGCATGCTGGATTCTGATCCTGACCTGTAGCAGCATGAGGGTTTCGATGCCAAGTGTTTTTTGGCCACTACCTGTCCGGTCCCAGACGAGACAGACATAGAAGATTATTCCGAGTGGAATACTTCTATGTCCAAGCAGAGCAATTACTACGTATTCCGAGTTCCCGCTCGTTTAGCAATTTCGGCGTAGGGCCAAGAGCAGGGTACCCTACCGCATGATGAATATATACCAAACCGGGGGTTATTTTACAAGAGAATATGCAATATACCTATATTGCAATCAAAATTTATGATCTTGCAAAATACCCCTCACATATAAATATAGTATATACTATATATTATATATATATATATATTATAATATAGTATATATATATATATATATAATTATATAATTATATATTATATATATATATAGTATATATAATATGATATATATATACTATTATTAATAGGTATATATATATATATCAGGCTTGGGGTTCAAGTACAAGTACTTGTTTCTGTGTACTTTGGACTTAAGTACGATTTTTTGTGGAGTAGCTGTGTACTTGTACTGGTGTACTTTGCAATGTTTAAAACCAGTGTGACTTGTACTTGTACTTGTACCTTTTGTACTTGGTCTTTTGTATTTGAAAATTTTGTTTCTCGTCTCGAGTGCTTCTCGCTTTCTATTTGTTTTAACTGATGCCAAAAGAGCTTTTGTTTGGTTTTTTTTTTTTTGTTTCTAATTTCGTTCTAATAATTATTGTACTTTTTGTAAATAGCTATTTAGTTTAAGATTATTTTTAAGATTTTCTGCTTTGCGCGCAATATAAGAAGTATGTCATTATATATGATATATATATAATAATATATATTTATTATATTATTATTATTATTATTTTGTTGTATTTAGTTTAAGTTTTATATTATATAATATATATATATATATTATATATATATAATAATATATTATATTATATATATATAATATATATATGTATAGTATCACTATATATATATATATATATATTAATATATATATATATATATATATATAATATTACTATATATATAGTATATATATATATATATTATATATTATACAAAAGTAGCGGTATAACCAAAAAGAAGTTTGAACATTTTAAAATTATTTATTGAAGCCGACTAGTTTCTGGTAAGAATCCGTTCTTCCCATTTTCAGAGACTTCTACAATATAATGATTAATTTTTATACAAAAATATTATAGAACAGCTTAATTAAAAAGTTAAAATAATATAAAGTTGAAATAAATATACGCATATAGTATAAAAATGTCTTTCTTTAGATATAAGAAAAGGGTTCGGTCTGATAAGAAAAAAACCTGCACTTCGCTTTTAAAGAACTGTTAAAAAAACCGTTAGCAATCTTTTCGATTTTTAAGGTCGGTTTGAGAGGTGCCAAATATACAGAGGATTCTTCCTAGGTTTACAACTGAAGATCGGTTCCTCAGTTTTGGTAAGCAATATCTCCAGAAATTCGTATTCGTGTATATCAGTGTTCTTCTCAAAGTTGGGGGTCGAAGTAACGCCGCCTGTGTGGGCTTGCTGTGAGGGCCGCTAGAGGGGGGCGCTGTTGTATGGGGGGCCTAGAAAAATGGGGGGTTTGTGAAGGTTGATTTAGTAAATTTATGTTTTTTAGTTCAGTATTTCTTACGCTTTCCTTCTGTTATGGATTGTAGAAATTTTAAGTTTTTATATGCTATATTTTTTTTATCCTTCTTATATATATTATGTATTATTTTATTTATAATTTATTATATTTTGGTTATATTTTATTTATTAGTATTATACTATATATATATATATATAATAATATATATATATAACTTATATATTTTATTTTTTTATAGTTATTATATATATATATCTTATTATCATAGTTATTTTGTAATATTTATTATATATATATTTACTTATATTTTTTATATATAGGTATTCTTATGGGACTAACTTGATCTTATATTTTTATATATATCTATTAGTTATTTATCTTTCATCTTTGTGGTTTTTTTAAGTTTTTTGGTAAAGGTAAAAAAATGGGGGGGGGGAATTCGCTGAAATAAATGATTTTCAAAGTTTTGTTGTTTGTTGCGGTAGAGCGAATATACCTAGGTTTGAGAGCTCTATGCAGTGTATGATGTTGTGCGTTTTGTCCCCCTGAAGAGAATGATCTTGTTCTACAGCTGCAATGGGGGGTTGGGATGATTCATTTGAATGGTTACATGTAGATTCTATAAATGAATATACTCTTTTTTATGGCTTTCAGTTTCAATATACTTATTACTGAAAAGTAGTTATTTAGGGAGGGTGATAACTGACCTGGAAAAATTGACGTTCCGAGTAGACGCTTTCTCTTTCTTGCTTCTCGACCTATCTTTTTCCTTACCATCTTTTATTGTTGGTTTATTCCTTTTTGTTCTTTATAGGTATTTTTTTTCCCTTTTGGCTGGTTAGTTTTTATGTTGGCTGCCTTCAATAATAGGGCATTAGTAGCCCTTTGTTCCTCGTTCTCAGAGGGGGTTTTTTTGGCTTTCCTCTTAAATTAGTGTCTGTGCTTTTGCACCACTCCTTAGATCCGTTTTAAATTTTTTTCGTCTCTTTTTTATTTTTTTTTTTTTAGCATTTTTGGTACTTTTTTAACTACTTTTTAAACGTTTTGTTTGCCTCACGTGCTTCTTATAGTCTCGGCATTTGTTTTGGTGGTCTTTTTTGGTCCAAGAATCTGGGTTGGTGGGTGGGGTTTTTCCCACTTTCCGGAGGTGTTTCGGTTGGGGGATTTTCCCCCTTCGGTTATGCGGTGGGAGCTCTTTCCTTTCGCATCGTGGCGGTTGACAGGGCTAGTACTTTGAAAGTTCCGGGTCGTATTATTGGAGGTTTTTTTGGAAATGTCCAGTCATTATTATTCTGGTTTTTTCTTGTGTTGGGGTCGTGGGTCTCAGTGCCGTGCAGCTCGTACACCTTTTGGGGAAATTTTCCCAATCATTTCAATCAGGTACACATTGGGCAGTATTATAATGTGTTTCGGAGGGCGGGGTTTGAATTTACGTCAACCTTAGGGTTTTTTTATAAAAGTTTTAGAAGGTCGGGCTGAGTGTTATTTCTTTGGTCGGAATGCACTTTGGCGTTTTGGGGGGGTGTTTTTTGGCGAATTTAACTAATCAAGGTCTAGGAAGATGGCTTCTTTGCCTTTTTCGATTACGGTGTGTTTTGGGTTTCCCGACGGGGGTTCTGACCTGAATTCACAAGGAGTTTTTAAAAATAACCGTTTTTTGATCAAAGGGGGGGCGTGAGCCCAAAAGGGGCCTTCTTGCTGTGTGTTTTTGCTTGTCGTACGAAGGTGTTAAAGTGTGATCTGATAGATGCCAATTTTTGATGGTTCCAAATCGATTTATCGTGATCGATTACCTTTGATCGGTTTTTGTTCCTGAAACTTTACTTCGACTTTCCTTGTAATAAAATCGGTGCTTTATTTTGCCTTTCTACGGGCTTGTGCTCTGGGTATTGGTTTTATACACACGAAAAATAATATGATTCGAGAAAAGAAAATAATTACAATAATATTATCACATTTCTAGCGATTAATTTGGTTTCGCGTAGTAATGTCAGGTTGCGCGACCTTGCGCGGTATTCGGGATATTCGCACTTCTTTCGAATATGAAGGAAATAGAGCTATCGCCTTCAATATCGGCTTTGGTATACTTAATTGTTTTATGTGTGTCGGGTGATTAAACTGCTTGTCCCTGGCGAGGTTCTTGGGGTTGACCCGTTTTCGCTCTTTAGGTCATCGCTCCCGTAATGGGGGGTTCGGTGCTTGGCTTCCTTGGTGTGGTTCTGGCCTTGGTGGGCTTCCCTTATGCCTCTGGGCTCTGTTTGGTTCTCGGGCAAGCGGTCGTCAATGGATTTTTTTTTCTTTTTTTCGTTCTCGAGGGATATTACCCTTTGCTTATGTCGTTCAGCGGTTTTGACTTGCGGTTGGTCTTCTGGTAAACGCCGTTTATTCGGAGATGAAAATTTGGATGGGTGAGATTATGATGCATTGGGGGGGATTTCTTCGGTTATATTCTTTTCCTGCTGGTGCGTGGTAACTGAGGATTACCGTTAGCCGCGTCTATTGGTGGTGGTTCTCATGCGTTTTTCTTTTGCTCGGGCTTCCATTTTCCTGTTTTCTCTTTGCACGGATGTGTTTTTGTTTTTTTTTCTTTCTTCCTGTCCTCTGGCGGATCCCCGCTTACTCACCTTTGTTGACCGCCGTTGGTTGCTGTTCCATGGGTGGCGCTACTTTCTGCGGGTGCGCGTTTGTTTCTGCGTTTCAGTCCGACATTATGTCGGTCCTCTGGGGTTCGCCGTGCTTGCGCTGAGAGGTTGCTACGGTTGGGTTTTCCGGGTGGGGTTTGGTTCCCGGGACGCTGCGGCCCCCCTCAGGTCGGTCTTCTTTATCAATTAAAAATCTTAAAATCTGTATTGAATCGTTAGTATTTATTTTAGACTGTAAACTTGGTATGGTTTCTTCTTGGGTTGTTAAGTTGAGTCTTTTTTCGGTTGGATAGTCGAGATCGGAGACCGGATAGAGTTGATTCGGATTTTCGGTTCGGTTAACGTCTCTAATAGAGTGCCTTGTGGTTGCCACCACGCCGGAGGTGGGTCCCTTGTCTTTGGGCGGCGGTGGTAAAAAAAAAAAAAAGAAGAAGGCTACAATGCAAGAAATAAGAGGAGAATCAGAGGAACCCGAAAGAAAAAGGAAGAAAAGACAGGAAGGAGGATCAGGAAAGAAGTGAGGAGGAAAGAGGAAGGAAGAAGAAATGAGGAAGGAGGAAAGGATTCAGAGTTTGTAGTGTCACCAGGTGCTGGAACCTGTTGCGGTTGGGCTCATTTTTTATTGCATCATAGTAATAGACCATTCAATTTAAGGGATATACAGTATATCCATTACTGTTTAAGTGAACTGTATGTCTCTGTTCTAACATGTTCATTATCGTCAATTGCATTTTTCGCAGTCCTTGCAGAAGATAACCGCTTTCTTTTTCTAAAATGGTTGAAGACATATGACATTTATATTTTCCAATCTCATTTTCTTTTATATGCAAAATACTATATGATTTTTTCTTTTTTTCTGAGTTTGAAATTGGATTTTAAATAACTGTTTAACTATTGTTTTTTACAAATTCATTAGAAAAATTATCATATTTATAAATTGTTGTGTGTTTAATTTTTATTTATTTATATAATTTTTTATTTTTTTTATATTTTTTTTATTATTTTTATATTTCAAAATTTTATTTTTTTCTAATTTTATTTTTATAAATTCTAATTATTTTTTTTATTTTTTCTGTCCGGCAAAATTCTGGAACATCTTTTCCTACTTGGAGTGTTTTATATTTTTTTTAGTTTATTTTTAAACTTTTTATAATAATTTTTTATTTTTCTCTAAACTTTATTTTTTAATAATAACTTTTTATTAATTAGATTTATTGCTTACTTTGTTGTGGCTTTAATGTTGCATATAAAAAAAATTTTTCTCGTTTATTTTTGACCTTTATATTTTCAAATATTTCAAGAAATTTATTTAGCTTTATTTTTTGATTATTTGAAACGTGGAAAATGTGTAATGAAAATAAAATGAGCTTATGTTCCATGAATTACTACTGTTATTTTTATTAGTTTTAATTTTAGCATTTATACTTTGGGGTGTTTTAATTTTTTTTAATTTTTTTTTTTTTTTTTTTTTCTATTTTTTTATAACATGTCACGGTGGTCTTCTGCCCAATTTCCTTCTTTTTTTTTTTAATTTTTTTTTTATTTTTTTTAATTTTTTATTTTTAAATTTTTTTTTTTTTTTTTTTTATTTATTTTAAAAATATCATTATTGTGAATTTTTTTGATTTTTAAAGATTTTAATTTTTTTTTTTTTGTGTTATTTAATTTTTTTTTTTTATTTGCTTTAAAAAAAACTTTTTGTTTTTAACTATAAAAAATAAAATTCATGCTTTTTTAGAAGAAGAACGTAAAAATTGTAAACGTTTTTTTACGGAGGAGATAAAAGTTTTAATATAAAAAATTTCAGTAAGAAAAAAATCAGTAAAATGTTCGCAAACCACTCCACAATAGTATCTTTACCCCTCCCCTCGCGCCATGATCTATTTGAATCTTATTGATCTATTGATCTATTGACTCCATTTGATTATTGATCTATTATCTATGTTGATCTAGTTGATCTATTGAATGTCAATCAAATTTTGTATACAATAACACATAAACTTTTTATTTGTTTTTGTTTTTATTTTGCTTTCAAACCATTTTGTTTTTTATACTAAAAAAACTTTTATATATGTTGTTTTCCCTTTGCTTCCTCAACATTTTCGGTTTTTCAATAACGCCTAAATCAGAGTAAATTCAGTAAATCAAACTGCCACCCACCCCACATTCCCCCATTCTGTGATGTATATTGATCTATTGATCTATTGATTGCAAAGTCACATCGAGTGTCCTTTTTGGGTAAACCATAAATAAAATCAAAGGTTTTGTAGTACAGAAAATCAGAATCGAATATATGCTAAACGTGAACTAAGAAGTTTTTCAACATTAATTAAAGCTTATACATCCCACATGCATCTGAACTAAGAAAACTAATGTACAAGAGAGCACAAACCTAACAACTTACGACATGAATAAACTGTTAACATGAACAAAGTTCCACACACTTAACAAACCCAAGTTGAAAGAAACTAACATTGCACGCAAATACGTAACCCTATTTCTTACACTAGTTTTGAAGTAATAAAGCAACCCATGTTATGCTAGTAGGAAACTGACACCGGAGCATTTAAAGAAATTTACCAACAATCTGTTAATTTCATGCAGATGCAACGATATACTTTCTCTAACGTAATAAGGTTTTTCTACATATCAATAAAGCTAACATGAACTAAAAGAAAATAATATACAATGGCAAACCTGACACAACTTATGCCCGACTGAACTAAGAACATAAACTGCTATCATTAACAAGGGTCCATACTTGCCAATAGTAAATAACTAACATTAGATGCAAAACGTAACCTATTCACACTGTTGTTTCAAGAATGCATATTCTCTAATATTCAAATGCCCTAAATTTTTACATTAACAGACAGTAAAAATATTTAACTAAGATTTTAGCGTATCCTGACCTAACTATTACAGTTTTCCTAAGAAAATAATATAACAAAGACAAAGCCTGACACATCCTTAAATAACCGCCGGAATCACAACTACCACATAACACACCTAATAACACACCACAACACACACACACATCACACTACACCACTCACACGAACACACACACACCACACGAGCGTAGGAACCACACACACACTCGCACTCACACCACACACACATCCCACACGACACACAGGCTTTACAAAACATTAGCGCAAAATAGTAACACCTGGATATTTTTAGGGCTTAAATCTCTTTTTTAGACTCCGCCCTTTGTTCAGAAAATATTCAACTTTGAAACATGAAAAGAATGATTTTATGCTTATCCTCGTTTGCATAAAGTGGTGCAAATACTTTATTATTTTTATTAAACAAAACGGTAGTTTTGGCAAACATTGCATGCATACAGAGTGTGTATTTGGTGGCAAACTACTGTATTAGATAGATTCTGGGGGGAGCAGAGTCCATATATAAAGCGGCGTACTACTCGATGGGGCATTCATAATAAAGAGAGCTCTTACGATCAACACTTTAAGGCACCTTCGTTGGATCCTGTTTGTAAATCATCATACCAAGTTTCTTGATATCTACAGCACGAGGATTTTTTCAAAATCATTCTTATTCATACGAAGTAAAAGTTTTTATTTTATTATTTTAAAAAAATATGCAAAGAAAATACATGTGGTTCATAGTTATTAACGTAAGGTAATGCCGCGAAAGGCGTTGTGTGATGGAGAATTTTGTGTCGTAAGTATCCATTGTCACATTGTCTAAAAAAAAATTATTCCTTTTCCAGAAACGTGGTTGAATTACATTATTCCATTTGAGTAAAGCAATTCTACGTGACGTCATCCATCGTACCCTTTAAACATGGATGGTTGTTGTTGCGTGCGAAGTAAATAAATTTAATATATGTTATGAGAAATACTATGTTAAACTAATATATTACTGACATAATGACCTAATTGTATGAAAACTTGATTTTAATTGCCTAAATACTCTTGAAATAATAATAATGAAGCTATCTTAGATTGCCAGGCTACGCGCTTGCGATGAGTGAATGATGGTAATAAAGAAGAGAAAGACCACTATACAACGACATACGAACGCGACAATCTCTGTAGAGAAACTTAAAAGGTCAATGGAACGTCATACATATTCCTTTCTTAAGGTTATTGAGAAAATTTGTTTTCCATGGACGCAAGAGATCTTGAAGGCCTCGTTTGAAAGATGGTTGTGAGTGAAGTCAAAATGTTGTAATTACAAGACTTGGGATTAATGATAGGGCCCGGTATGAGGGTCGGAAATTAACTTCACTTTTCTGGACGATGATCAGTCACAGCTGAACAACGAGATACTACGGTAAAATTATCCGCTTACAAGGGATATAATGGAACAATATTGGGGTGAAAGAGATTATGGAGACGTTTGGAAGGGTCAGTTTCAGTCCGGTGACAAGTGCGGTTATGTTGTCTGTTTTCCTGATAAGAATTTTCTCAAAAAAAGTAGTAAGACTGTGTTTCATGTTAGGGAGCTAAAGGGCAAAGGGATGACTGTGTAAACCGATGCATTCCGGCACAAATCTTAGTTTCAAAAACATCTTTCATGTAGTAAAGTTTCATCTAGAAGAAAGGCGCTGGTAGGTGCGCTTTCAAAGCTATTGTGCTGTTTAGGAAAAATAGCTCGTGAATGTATAAAGGTCAAAGATATATATTCATGCACAATTGATGAAGAGGCAGAAGCATTTAGCTACTAAAAAATGTGGTATGGAATATACAGATTTTTTCATATAGTGATATTTTGAAAAAAGATGCGAGAGGTTCGAAAAATAAATCGTTCTGTATTTGGTACCCTGAGGTAAATGGAGTAAAAATACTTTTAAAATCCATCATTCGAGAACAGAAATGATCCTTTATACATTATAGGATATGACGGAGAGTTAATAATTACTATGCTATAACAGAAGATAAGCTAGTTATGTTTTGAGAATACCAAGAAAAAGAATGCATATATGAACGGTATCTTTGCACTTATTGTTACACCTTCAATAAGTAATTAATATTGTATCATAATTAGACTGTGGAACATTATGGATGTAGACAGTGTCTATACGATAAGTGTCCAAGGCTATTTGATCAGCTGATGGTAATATTCCATGAAGTGTCGTGAATGTAAATTCGTGAATTTTATAAATGCATTCTGTTTTAAAAACATCAGGATAATAATACTGTAATAGGAAATTAAACGAATTTGTACACCTTCTGTTGTGCATGATAAAGGCTACTC
>JABUQX010025878.1:0-27500 GCA_015478945.1 Trachelipus rathkii
ATTACTCTCCCTTACATAGCTATATATATATACTATTAACTGTTGAGTACTCAATTAACTATATATATATATATATTATACTTATAATATATACTATATTATATATATATACTCTATATTATATATAATACTATATATATTATATATTATAATCATTATTATCATCCACCTTTTCTCACCAAGACTGTGGGTAAGGTGGCGTACCATGCACCGGAAACGAAAAGTAGTATAGAAAAATGGGAAGCAAGTCGAAAAGAAGAAAGCCCAGCCTTACCATCCCTCTATACCTTTTAAGAAGAATTCGTCGCAGTCGAAAAATCCACCCTAGAGTCTCACACTGGACCGCGACGGACCCCTCACTATTCATTCGGTCAATGTGCGGGCATCATCCCCTTGGCCCAGGATGGGCCTACAAACCATACCCCCCCATCGCAAAAACCCCACCATTCACTCCTGTTATCTACCTTTCTTCTCGCCTCTTCTATAAACTCACAATTCTCTCTCCTTTGTGATTCCAATCCACTTTCTTCCATCTGTCCTTCCGCCCGGTCGATTCCAGTGCAAAGCTCACCACCTATTAACATCAGTTTAACCCAACGACTTTCATCCATCCTTTTCCCCATGACATCAAATCATTTCAACGTACTTTCATTATTCTCTCCGTGTACCCCTTTCTTCACACCACACCAACTCTCTAATACGTTTCATTCCTCATCATTTTATCAATTCTCTTCTCACACCTTAACACTCGCCTAAGATTGTCTATCTGATACACATTGTATTAGATATATACCTTCTTTAATCTAGACCATTAATCTCACTTAACTATACATTAATCAAGGTAACAACATACCTTTTTTATGTAAGATCCTCTAGCGCACTCAAGACTTAGTCCTTTGTATTATCCACTAACGATTTAATTGCCACAGCCACCTTCCTGCCCTTCCATCAAACTTCTCCAACCTAAAAACTCTGAATCATCCGTTTCTCGTTTTCATCTCAACATATATTTCTAAATATTTAAACTCGAAACGTTTCGTCCAGGCTGCTCACCATCTCTCATCATAACTTCAACCCGATAACTAACTATCATTAACTTATCTACGTTTACTCTTCAAACCCCTCCTCTAAAACCACCCCTACCAAATCCCTCATAAGATACCTCTTAAATTCCTTAAGATTCCCATTATAAAACAACCAAATCGTTCCTCATATATTAGTTAGGAACCCTCCACTCTCTTTCACTTCACCATTCCATTCTAGACACATCCCCGGCCCAACCACTCTCTTTCATTCTCCGTCAGTCTGACACCATCCATATACACAAATTAAATAACCAACCAAGAAATAGGCACCATCCCTCCCTTCTCTGCTATTAATATTAAAAGAATCACTTCCTACTCCATTTTATTCTTACACACGCCTCACTTCGTCATACATACTTTTTGATTTTCCATTCAGAAGGCTTACCACCAATACTATATCACTAAACACCTGCCATAGAGCCTTTCCTTTCACATCCTATCATAGCCTGTTGGCAAACTCCGTTAAAGAAGTAAATACATTTAATTCTTCGCCTCCCTTATCTTTCCCAATTATTTGTTTCAATTGAAAGATTTGATTTAACACCATCCTCTGCCACTCTCTAACGCCACCTTGTTCATTCACCATACCAGTACCTTCACGTCACTCGAGCGCATTCTTTCGAAAAAAAATACCAGCATATATCTCCCTTACAACAACACTCAATAACTAATTCCCCGATAATACCTACAGTTTGTCCTCGTATCCCCCTTACCCCTTATTAGGGGTATATTATCTGCTCTCCCGCCAGGCCCTCAGAAACCCCTCTATTAAACGCTTTGTACAACTTCCAACATCCAATCAATCCAGTCGGAATAACATATAAATACTTATATATAGTATATATTATATTGATATACTATTAGTATATATATAATATATATACCACAGTTTTATATATACTATATATATACTATATCAATATTATATATATATATAATAACTATATATGAATTAATATATTATATATATATGTATATAATATATATAGTATATATATATATACGTATTAGAACCATAATATACTATTCATTAATGACAACTTCATCTTGTGAAATGGAAATATAGTTTAGAATAACCATATACTGATCAGAAAAATATGACAGTGACGTAGGACGTGATAAATCGGCTATAAAAAAAAAGTACAAGCATTAATAATATTCGATCACATGTTAAAAATTGCCAAAACAGTACTTGCAAAGTACTTTTGCTCACAATCCTGTCTTCAGGTACAAATGGGTGCAGACGTACGTAGATATGGGGTTATTTAGATATCCTGCCAGTACAAGTAACAAGTACTCCCAAAAAATGCACTTAAGTACAAGTACACAGTATCAAGCACTTCCTTGTATCTTGAGCCCAATGCCTGCACATTGTTATAGAACTGTGTTAAGTTCGCATGATTATCATACCAATATATAAAATTTTACCCGAGTCATTTTTTATTGGAAATTATGATTTTGATTACCAATAAAGAGTTAATTAATTAAACCGAGACTCGCCAAATTCAGTGAGAAAAAAAAATGTTATTAGCGATAGCAAATTGGCTCCATTTGCCGATCTGCGGGATCGTGGCAGAAAAAAGTTCGCCGGAATTGCGGAGATTTCGATAGCCGGGACCTAGGCGAAGCAGAAAAGTTTGCGGAATTGCGAAGATCTGCGGATGTCCAACCAAAGTTAGCCGGAATTACCAATTGCGGACTAACAAAAAAAAGTTGCGGGTGCCCCCCTCTGGGTTGGAGTGAGATTAATCATCTGGTGATTCTGTTGTAAGAGAGAGAGAAGAGAGACGACAGACCGAGAAAAGAAGAGAGAAGACGAGAGAGAGAGAGGAAGAGACAGGAGAGGAGAAGAGAAGAGAGAGGTGTGCGAAAGGTCAGATTGTACTGAAAGATAAGACTTACGAACTTTCCTTTCATTTTATAAGCGTTCAGAAGGGTTCATTGTAAGTGATAACATATGGAGAGGGATGCAGTGGGGAGGCTACAAAGATTGGAGAGCGTCAGTGTGAACCGGAGAGCTGATAAATCGAAAAGCCCTAGACTCCTATTTCTCATGAAGAACTTTTGTGGCAAAAATCACCGCGATGTCTACTCCAAGCAGGGACGACCCCGCCCCCTGCCCAATACAGTGCAAACAACTTGGGCGGAATGAAATATTTTTGTAGGTGCCTCAGAATACGAAGCCTTTTATAAGTTTGTCAAGTAAGAGAGACGACGTGATTCTAACAAAAAAGATCTGCAGGAGAAAACGAGGTAAAAAAAAATACTTAAGGTCAGAAGAAGGTCTTTAAAATGTGTTTTCGAAGACGTTTCCCCTCCTGTCGTGAGAGACTTTTATCGAACCGTAGATCAGAATGAAAGAAACTAGGTTTTTGAGGCATTGAAAACAACATTGTTCTGCGCCCAACAAGAGAGCACTAGAAATCAGAGGTCCGTTGCTCCAAGGGTTACCCTTGCAGTATCAGGTAATACTGCTTGGGTGGGTGAATCTTCTCCAGACTGACAAAGGACGACAATAAAGGCGATGTTGGTAATGTGCAAAAGTGGGATCCTAATGTGAACCCACTGAAACACCATTAAAAGAAGTAAAAAAAAAGGACAAGAGTTACTGGAAATAGAGTAATAGCATTAGATACACTAATGATAGTTTGAAGAATCTACGTCTTCTCTTACATTATACTTTTTCAGAAACACATATTTATTATTATTCTTTCAAAGAAAATTAATTTTATTTAATACTGTTTATAAGTATATTATCTCAAGTCCAATTTTGTATGCAAATCATAACAAAGTCCTATTTATCGAATTGTATAACTGGAGAAAAACTTCAAAATTAACTATAATAATCGGCCAAACACATGAGGGACCAGAGTCGCAAGAAATTTGTACTCGATAATAAGAAAAGAAAAAATGAAAGACAAGAAAGAAAAAAATTAAGAAACTATTTAGTATTTGTCCTGTAGAAAATACTACAATCATCTAATAACTAGCTATACTTTGATAATTAGTAACAAAAAAACTAATTTTATTTTCCATGTAATTAAACAAAAAAATAATCACTATAAGGTTTCTTCAAAGAAAAGTTACTATAAATAATGGAAATGCAAACAAATATTTTCAATAGACTATGGCTGAGCTTTTAAACTCTCTTTATAGTGTACACTATGAGAGCTTCACATTATAGAGTAGAACAACTAGTTTGGTGTGAATTGTTACGAAATTATTTGATCCATTAAAACACAATAGGTTCAGTCTTAGAAGTTTTCTTTTTTAAAATTTGTGAGTGGTAAATATTTTTTTTTTGAGTGGGATGTACAGGGACTCCACAGCACCAAAGAATTCGGGAATACCGTGTTAGATAAAACTTACACGACCCACTGCTCGGGGAATACCCAAACGGAACTAAATAGGAACCAAAGCTGAGAGCGTTAGATCTTCATAGAGAGATGTTTCAGTTCCAGTTAGAAGCAAAAACGCGATCCGTACCGCAAAGTGAGATGTAATCGGATACAGATGTGTCTTGAAGCCGCATGCTGAAGAGGTAATAGATAGGCACATCAGGGAATAACTTGCTTTTAAGGGCTGAGATGGCCTCGCAGCCCAATCCACAGAACGAGTATGATACCTGAGCTGTGCGAGGACAATTAGAGGAGCAAAATGGACAGGTCAGGGGAACCCCTGCGACATAAGAAATCCATGTGGTGAGATTGGTATGACCAGATGCAATCGAGCCAGGACCACCCCAGGAGCGACTCCTCCGTACTAGATGAAGACCACTGGCCAATGACGGGTTTGACCCTCCGTAGTTTGACGCCACGAGCATGCTCCGCCCAACATGATTGCCAGCCGGAGAGGAAACCCCGGCGTAATGAGATGGAGAAATCAGTAGCAGGGAAATGGTCCAGGCGTACAGCAGGAGGAAGGTATTGGGCACCAGACACATCACGTGTAGCAGCCCGCTTGGCCACCCCATCGGCCCGTTCGTTCCCAGGAACAACCAGATGGGAGAAAACTCAACAAAACTCCGTGTTGTGGTTCCGCGCAGTCAACAAGCAGAGGAACTTCAGAATGGCCGAGACCAAAGGGTTTCGGGTCGATCGATCAAGCAACTCCTGGAGAGCGCTTCGAGAATCGGAAAAGATGGTTTGGGTAGCCCCCACGGGTGATGGTACTGATTATGTTCACCGCTATGAACACCACTATCAGTTCGGCTGAAAAAACAGACAAATACGGTGGAAGGGTGGGAAACAGTGATGTCTGGAAACACAGCTGAAGCCCCCCCACCCTTCCCTCCCTCTTGGAACAATCGGTGTAAACCGCTATAGAGTCGCTATGGACCTCCGCCTGGGACAGAAAGGAATCCCTCAACTGCACCGAAGGTGCCTCAAACTTATTCAAAGACTTGATCCCATTGCAGAGAGCAGGAGACAGATAAACCCACTTTGAATGAGGAGAGGTAAAATCATAGTGCATGACCACTCGCTGAGGAAGGTTGAGGAAAGCGAAGATGGAAGTAGCCCCAGCAAATAGCAAATAAGAAGGGTTGTGACGGACGTGCTCTATTATAGATGTCAAGGCCGATATGGTAGGAACCTGAATACGGATGGACAGTTGACACATGAGTGAGCCCCCTGCTGCAGGGATAGGTAGGCATCACCCGGTCCTCCGCCTCCAAACTTCCCGGAGAGGAATCGGATTCTCCGTTGAGCATCTCCTAAGACCTCGGTCTGAATGAGGTTAATGAACACGGAGGTAGGATGGGAAGATCTGTCCACGAATATCGGCACATCCATAGTCGAGCTTAGCCCGCACCAGCATTGAGTAAAGGCTTGAGCATGGTTTTTCTGTCAGCATCCCAAGTCTTGGAGGTGAGATGCCGTAAGAGATCCAAAGAACGGCGGCAATTAGCCTTCAGGAGAGTAATCTGGGAATGTACGCCAGGCGCTCACGAGACTGTGCTAGCAGCCCGACGGCAGAATCCACCACCGGATAGGGAGCCATAGAGAGCTAACATAGTAGGCGAATGTAGTCGCACCCCTACGACGAGGATTTTTTTCGAAAAAGCCACGGCTGTGGTTTTCGACTTGGATAATGTAAAGCCAAGGCGCAGAACACCTGGAGGAAATCCTATCGATAGCGAGTGAAGTTGACGCACCATATAAGGAAGTACTTCAGCTCCAGAGAGATGTACAGCGCAAGATCGTCAACATAGATGGAGCAGCACACCGACCGGTCGGGATATATCGACAAACACTATTGAAACTGTGGTATTGATTACTCCATTGAAACCAATTGCGAAAAGCCACCCCCTCATCCATGGCAAAATGCCTCCACAATGTGGTATCACAACGGACTTGAAACGAACAATCTGACATTAATAACTGAATTAAGAGGGGAAGTTGTCCCCTGAGGCCCAAGTAGTGTAGGTTTAGCAAAACCCCGATCCTTTTCGAGATCAAAGAAAACGGCCTAAGGTCATTTTGCTCGATGCAAATGCCTCTCGTATATCGTAAGGAGAGGATCTTGAGTAGAGCGATGGTGACTTAAAACTGAGTTAGAAAATGCAGTAGGATTACACCAACTTGGTAACAAGACGGGAAGTAACCATTCTCTCCCTCAGCTTACATGTGCTGCAGGCTAATGAAATAGGGCGATGGTCATCGGAAAAAGTTGGATCCTTCCCAGGTTTGGGAATGGGACAATATATGCAGTAACCCAGGCAGGAGGCAGGACTCCATCCACCCATATTCTATTATACGGTATATGCTGAGGAGGAATACAGTGGCAGTAGGATGAGTATGCCTTAGCATCTGAAGGAAATTCCTTCAAGGCATAGTTTTAGGGCTTCGGGGAGCTCCACTCTGGTGAAAAATCTGTTGTAAAGAAGGTCTTCTCCAAGGGAACAAAAAAGTCTGGAGTCTGCACCCGTAGGCGGTCAGAACGAAAGGTTCCAGGATACGGAAATGGCGCTGAACCAGGAACGCGAAGTGAAAACCTAACAGTCCGCCACGACTCCGGGAGCCGAGAGATGACATCAAAGGTTTGCGGGCCGTAAGCAAGGAGGATTAGGCGGATCTGCATGATGTTTTCGTTAAATTTTTGCGGCAACACTTTTTTATGACCATCGATGATACAGACGTAAGAAGAATTACGGTGTGAAGGCCGTGTTGCGAAAAAACTTGTCTTCCGCGTACTGCGATTAATACGCTGGGCAGTGGTGGCTGCGTGTAAGCTTTAAAAGAATCAAGTGGAAGTTTGGAGCTGCTTATACAGCCTATTACAGCTTACGCTTTTTCACGCATTAGCGCGAGCACATTCCTGGTTTCCACCAGGGTTTGTTGATTTTCCTTGGTCCCCAGCATGAACAGCGGTATTCTATGGTCCCGTTGCCGCCTGAAGGATTGCTTCCTGAATAGTAAGTGAAGGCATCAGCCGGCGACGGGAACAGGCTAGTTGCCCAGGAAAGGATGGAAAGGTTGTGGTCCTGATGAAAGGTAAAAGACCAGTCGATCTGTCGTCAGCTCGTAGCCCCAACCCCAGTTATAAGCGTCGGTTGCTACGGACTGGGCTGAAAGATGTTATCACGATTAGGTGGGTCACACTACCCAGAGGAAAGGACGATCTTTTCCCACCCCAAAAAACGATCTAAAGGATGACTGGAAACACATGAGACGTCCAACACAGGAAGGAAAGGGCCTATTCAAAACGTTCAAAGGTTGAAAGACCCGTGCTGCCTTACCATTTTTGAAGAAGAACTTGCCAATACAGAAAACAATCGGCATTGGGGGACGTAACAGAGTCTCCCCACAAAGGATGGCTGAGAGGTTTAAAAGTCATCGAGGAACTAGACTTAGGCGGTGGAGACTCGTAGAAAAAACATCGCCCCGAGAGGTCCTTTTGGTATATTGTACAGCTGGCGTAGTACACTGAGCACAGTCGAAGCGGCGTATAAAAGATGGATACGAGCCCACCACGGCATGCAGTGTGGAGTGGAAAGCGGAATCGGGAGAAAATGGGACAGGACTCGTGAGCAGGAATCGCTGCCCACCTCTGGTCGCTGGCTCCCGATTCAGGGAGGAGCGTAAAATTAATTAATAATACCTTAATAATAATAATAATTAATAATTGAATAATGAAATAATTAACTTTGAAATTCACACAAGAGTAACAAAAGCAACATTGCTCTGAAGTAAAATATCAAAGAAATAAAACTGGGAAATTCTTCTACAGATCGTTCTATGCGAAGGAACAAATAGCTCAACGAAAATAAAGGAATAAAGGGGAAAGAATAATTTGGTTATCAAAACCGTATGTTTTCAGAAAGCTGATAACTATTTAAAGGCATCAGTATTACTTAGTAGAGCAGAGGCTAAATTCAAAAAAACGAAAATTAAAAGAAACTATGAAATGATATCGTTGATTATTGTAATAAAAAACAATCCGTACATCAGGGTACGTGCAAGAAAATTTGTGAATGCACTGCATACTGGAAAATATTTAATTAATGCTAGAATCCAGCAGTAAACATTTGAAATAGAAATTAATGCGGTTGTCTGAACGATTGCAAATTGGGATAGGACGCTTTCATTTTTATTTGTCTGTAACCTTACAAAATTGTCTTCTAAAAAAGATCTAGTTCGTACTCTATGCTCTCGAATCAGTATTTTTGCTTATCATCCCACGTGAAAAGCTGAATAGTTCCCGTTCTTATGTACATATTTACCTACCGACAGATAATGTTGATTTTTATTTCGAGAATTATCATTTAAATTTTACTCATAAAGAATCAGAATTTCTTCTAATATAAAACTATAATTATCTATATTTTGTTATGATACCTATTGATCTTCGTATCAGTCATCGAGATTTCGTCTTGGATATAACTTTCTCTAACGAAGATTACCAATATGATAACCTCTAATAAAAAGCCCTCTATATCAAAGTGAAGATGTCTCAACTTTGAAGAATTATTTCAGATTTGTTCACAAGATCAATTTCATTCACTAAAAAGGGATTCTCTAGTAAGTATTCCTTCCATTTGATAACACAGGTCAACAAATTTTACATTTTTTTCTGTTGTCTATGATCCGATACTTGTTTCTTATGTATTTTGTTGTGCTGAATTCAAAAATCGTATTTGTTTTGGTCTGTCACGACTATTTTTGACACTATTCACAGGTAAACATGGAAAAAAATTGCAAAAAAAAATTTTTTTTTCCCGTAAATAGAGACAGAAAGGGTCGGTATACAAACAGATAATCTAAATAAAATGTGTGTGTGTGTCTTGCTCAAGTATATATGGTGTGAAAATTTCAAATTAATAGAACAAATAATGAAAAAGATAGAGCGGGTTTTCCTTTATGAAATAATAAAAAGAAACATTCTGCATTTTTCTAGTTTTCATATGAATGGCGGCAAAACTGGACCTAGTAGACAAACACCAATATAATTTTTTGATTCAGCGGAAAAAACTACATAAGAAAGAAGTCTTAGATACAGGTCAATAAAAATTTTGTTACCCAGTATAATAATATTATTAATAATAATAAAAATAATAATAACACTGGGGAACAAATTTTTGTTGACTTGTATTTAAAACTTGTTTATGTAGTTTTTTTTGCACTGAATCCAAAATTATATTGGTGTTAGTCTACTAGGTCCAGCTTTGCCGCCATTCACTTGAAAACTAAAAACATATTAAAATTTTTTTTTACAATCTCATAAATGAAAACCCGCTTTATCTTTTTATTATTTGTCCTATCAATTTGAAACTTTGACAGCATACATATTTTTGCAATGCAAGATACACATATTTTATTTACATTATCTGTTTGTATATCCAACTGTTTGTTTCTGTTCACGGGAAAAATTATTTATTTTTTCAATTTTTGCCATGTTTACATGTGAATAGTATCAAAAGTGGAACTAACAGAAAAGACATGTAAATGAAAAGACATGTAAGAAACAGGCTTTCTTTGTCTTCGGACAAATTTTTTGTTGACCAGTGAATTATTATTATTATCAGAAGTTAGATAGCTGTATTGAAACTTTTATTGCTTCAAAAATAGCTTACATAGATTTTGGCTTTTTAACTTAATAATAATAATAAAAAAAATAAAAATACTCCCCGAAGTAGAAAGTGATACCTAAATCCCTTGATAGCCTCACATATCAAAACCTGACTCATAATATCGATACCCTGCGCATAAAATTGAAATCTGGTCTGTACAATATCGCGTCGCAATTGTCTTAATTCAGCTTACAATCATAGCACCCCATTAACAGGAAAACATACGAGTACCCCATAACAATAGTCTGTCTGTATATACATGTGTGTTTATACAGCTATATTACATTTTAAAATGAATGAGTACTTACCCCAAACTCAACTACCAAGACGTCAATGATGGATCCGACCACAGTCACTAAATCAAACGTATTCCACGGATCTTTAAAAAAATTCTATGAGTACAGAAAAGAAAAAATAAATTAAATATTAGCAATTAACAATTATTTCTCGATTCATTAAAAACAAACTGGTAACCTATATATATATATATATATATATATATATATATATATATATATATATATATATATATTATATACTATATATTATATTAATATATTTATATATATATTATATATATATATTTATTATATTTATATATATAGTATATATTATATATATATATATATATAATATTATATAATTATATTAATATTATTATTATAAAATATCTATTTTAGCATTATAATATAAATATAGTATAATATATATATATATTATATAAATACTATATATATATATATATATATCAGGGTTAGGGACATTTGTTCTGAACATTTTTAATACACTTGCTATAATGTGATCCCGTTTGTGAGAAAAAGCGGAAAAAGTTAATGAATTCCAATGATCTTAATTAAAATTAATATCAATATTAATAATTATAATTTAAAATTTTTAAAAAGTTTCGATAAACTTGAAATTTCTTAAGCGTTGAGCTTATTGACAAAAGAATTAAACTTACTGACGGAAAAAAAACATTTTGAAGTATATTATTTATCAATGAATAAAAGATAAGAGGTAGAAAAGTGAGGTTGTAAAGGTGTAAAAGTGAAAAGAGGGAGTCGTAACACACTGCATTGACGGAAAAACTGATCAAAAGCTACATTGTTCACAACAAATAATACACCCTTTTTCATTGACTTATTCGAATATATGTTTTGTATATTTAAATGACAAAATCTGAATTACAAAATTTGGCCACATTAATAATACAATTCGAAGAAGAAGAAGAAGAAGAAGAAGAAGAAGAAGAAGAAGAAGAAGAAGAAGAAGAAGAAGAAGAAGAAGAAGAAGGACAGAAGAAGAAGAAGAAGAAGAAGAACAAGACAGAAAATAACGGAAAACGATCAAAAAACTAAATGAAGAAGAAGAGAGAGAGAAGAAGAAGAAGAAGAAGAAGAAGAAGAAGAAGAAGAAGAAGAAGAAGAAGAAGAAGAAGAAGAAGAAGAAGAAGAAGAAGAAGAAGAAGAAGAAGAAGAAGAAGAAGAAGAAGCTATTTGAAATGAAGGAAGAAGCCTATCTTATTAATCTGCCAATTATGTTTTACACGAATCATGATACGAAATAAGTTTATAATACGTTGATTGATTTGATTATATAGGGGTGACCTTTTTGAGCCAAATAGTATGTGGAACATGTTTCCCGTTGACACAAAAAGGGTATTCGAAAATATAGGTGAAGAGCAAAAACTATTTCGTGATTGTTCTTTAATTAAGGCTCAATCATATAAATTTGAGCTAAAATACAAATCCGTCAAATGTTTTAAATCTCTGTTGCAATAAATTGGCAATTATTAAAAACTACTGCGTTATTATGCAACTGCGCATTAAGAAAGCAGCTGCTCTTAAATGCTTTTGGATGAACTGAAAAGAAGAACATTTAATTCCAATAACTTATTAAAGAGAAAAGTCGATATATCTAAAAATTAATTTTGAAACTAATTTAAATGGGTATCACATTAAAACTAATGACAATTAAATGTTTAAAAAATGAAACTTTAATTTTATGAATTTCTTTTTTATCCTTTCCATTCAAGAAAGCAGAAAGAACTTCCTTAAACTTATAAAACATGAAATTGGTAGTCTTAAATGTCTCTTTTCGAGAAAAAATATAAATGAAAGCCTATATAATAATCTTAAGTTTTTCAGCCCTGATATATATATATTATATATATATATATATATAATGAATTACATTCTGCAGGATTCCATCTTACTTTATCATAATCAGAAATAAATAAATTTACAAAGAAGATAAGCTTTCTCTTCTAACAAAGATACGTATAATAATATTATATATATATAGTAATATATATATATGGTCAGAGTGTCTAAGGCTGACATCTGTAACTTTAGAACGGCGCACCTACAGTAAAACACATTATATATTTGGATATCAGCGGAAGATATAAGAAAGTTTTTTTAAATTTTTTTTTTTATTTTATTCATTTATTCACGGACAATATTTTAAAAAAAAAAATTTCCCCAATTAAGGGTGCTCGAGCCGACGGCGGACAGAGGGGGGGACGAACTTCCCCCCGTCGTCCACCGGGACCGAGAGACCCCAACTCCTCCATCTTTGCCGTTACCCTTATGGTATTCCTTTAGTTACAAAAAAAAAACGGGCTAATTTTACATCTCTTTACCACTTTGGTATTATTTTAACTAAAGGAATACCTAGGGGTAAACCGCAAACGATTGGCAGGAGTCGGGGTTCTCCGGTCTTCCCGGTTGGACACGGGCTGTGGCAGGGACTTTCGTCCCCCTCTGTCCCCCACTGGCTCGGTAAAAATAAGGGAATTTGTTTTATAATATAAATTCCGACCGAAAAAAAAGAAGTAAACACGCTCTCCTGTAGAGACGTTGTTCGCTGGGACTTCCCAGGAAGGATTAATTGTTTTATGTAGGTGGCTGGCGCGGTTCTCGGAGGTTACATGGCGATGTTCAGCTTTTAGACACCACCTAACCTATTCATATATTATAGAAGAGCGTAGTATATATATATATATATATTTAATATATATATATATCATATAATAATAATATATATATATATTATATATATACTATATATATCATACTTAATTTCTAATCTGTGAAGAAAATATATATTACCTCAATTTTCTGACAAATTAAGTATAAAAAGCGACAATAGCTATATATAATATATATATACTTACATATAATAATATAGCTATATAGCTAGAAGCTCCGTATATATATATACTATAGGTATATTAATATATCCATATATATAATATATATCATATAATATATAATATATATATATATATTATATAATATATATAAGATATACTATATAGACAGAAAGATAAACGGAGAACTATGAATGATGCAAGGAAGTAGCTCGAAGTTTAATAATAATTTTTTATATTCCCCATAAATAAAAAAATAAAATAAATAAACATTATATCGCATAAGGTCTAGGAAATCCTATCCGAGATCGAGTGGTGTGTAATACTGTTTTATTATTATACTATATATATATCAATATATATATATACATATAATACTTATATACGTATATTATATTATTATACTATAGTAGTTTTTGATTAAAAGTAGATAATAAATATTATAATATAAACGAAATATTATAATACTGCCTGATATATCAGATAGTAAGTATAATATATATATAAATAATAATATAAATATTAGGATATATTGACGTGCTCAGTGTTGATTTAAGAGCAAATAAGATTGATATAAAATGAATGACAGGAACCAAAGGTAAAGCCGTAGAAGTGAGAAGATATTTCACATAATGTCCTTTAATTTCATCTTACCTTGCATCCGTACGCTATTATTTTGAGCACACACTCCAACAGGAAGAAAACGGTAAAAGCTGAGTTAAGGTAACTCAGTATATCCATGTACAAATGACTGGCTTGATGATACTTTTTTTGATAATTAAACATTACCATAACACAAGCAGAAGTGGTAGTAGAAGTAGTAATGGTAGTATTAGTCGTAGTAGTAGTTAGTAGTAGTGGTGTGGGTAGTTCGTCGAGTATCGATTTTCAATAGTCGTAATCAAAGTTACATAGAACCGCCAACAGAACCAGCGGTTACGTACGTCGGCATTCGGTTGAAAGAATCAAAATAATTTTGAGTCCATTCAGTTGGTTCATTATGAAGAATATCGGTGGCACCGTTGAATTTCAAGTTATGTAAGGAAAAAAAGACACAAAGTTCAAAATTAATGGTCAAATTTCTCTACCAGCGCTATTAAGGGATACCTTCATTTCTTCCTAGCAAAAATAGATATCAATTTGCTGTTGATGATGTAAAAACTAATTACAGATCGAAAACAAAAGCATTCATTTAACCTATATATATATGAAATACTATCACCTCTATTTGCACTTATAGTTTCTAGGAATGCATACACATACCCACAAGTAAGTTTTATAATTTTTTTTTGTTTGAAATCGGTTAAACAATATCAAAGGGCTTTCACAGATTAAACAATAAGAGACAAGGCTTAACTCTAGTCATTCATCTTCGTAAAAAAATCAAAGGAGTTCATGCAAAAAGGCAAGACGATTCATTTTGATGCTTTAAAACTACATTTAATAACAAAAAGACATTTAATTTCATACTTATTTTTATATCAAGATGCTACAGATCATTACACAGTCTTCATATGCTTAAAGCAAATAAGTTTATGAAAGTAACATTAAAAGGAAAATGCATACATAATCATAAGTTTATTAGCAATACTCTTAATGGATGCAAAAGCATGCAATTTGTGTAAAGGAACATTACTAAATACATATAAATAAAGGTTTTTAAAACAATTCCATATATGATTATGTAGAAGATCTTTATGAATGATAAAGAAGGCTTTCTACACACCTCACTAAAAAGGAAGAAAATGATTACATAATTAAAACAAAGGGGCTTAAAAATAATTCTGAAAAACAAAATTATTTAAAAAGGGAGGAAACATAAAGATGAACGGTGCCACCATACGCAGGTTCATGACGATGAAAGTTATGTTGAAGGTACTATTTCCTCGCTTTTCCACAGATGGCAGAACTTCATGTCTCGTAATCATTTCAACTCTTAATGTAAAGTCTGAGAGAGAGTGAAAAGACAGTAGATTCTTCAAGGGGATGATAGATGATCCTTTCTTCTCTAACTTGATGAGCTGATCTGTGCCTCTAAAGATTTGCTCGTTTACAGGATAACAAAGGAAGAGAGAAATGTGTAGAAAACATTAAAAATTGTAAATACCAAACCTGTAACAGCCAGTGCAGGGTTCTTCGTAGTCTGATAATGTACTTACTTAAAATGTATTCTAAAAATATAATAAACGTATACAACTATACAAAAACAGTATATACACATATGTATACACTCTCATTAAAGAATACACCCATGTATATACATACTGGAATGTATGAAAAATATCATATCTAAAAAAAAAGTTTGCACTTTGTTTATCGCATACTTGTATACGCATACAGAATTTACACCTGACAGACAAGGACAGACAGATAGACAGACAGACAGACAGACAGACAAAAAAATAAAAAATAAACTAACAAAATTATGAAAAGAGAAAGAGAGTAAAAGAGAGACGAGATCTAAAGCTATCTTTAAAAGAAAATATTTATCACAGGGTGACAAAAAAACTACAAAAGTAAAGGTTAACCCTATATAAATGCCTTTATGTAGAAGAAACATTTCCTTACCCGGACTCCAAACGCCAGAATCTTCAGTATACACTCAATCGTAAACAATGAAGTGAAGACTATATTCATGTTGTGCAGAATATCTTTTTGAAACTGGGACTGATTATGAAACTAGTAGGAGAAAAACACAAAACATGTAACATGAGTAACAGTACAGCTTCCATATTGTAAATATATTTTTTTTTTAAAGCGAGAACTGAGAGAGGCCTTGGAGGGACACAATGAACAACTTCAACATATAAAAGGCCCTAAAAATAAATAAATGAAAGAAAATAAAAATTCTATCTAAAGGCTGTGACCATAGCACCATAAAAACTTTTCAATATATATATATAACTCAGAACGACGTGTTATGGATTATGTTACGCAAAAATATTAATATATTATCATTACAGTATTCTATAACAATAACTTTTCGAAAAGCGTAAAATAATCCAATACACTTGCTTTAAAAGCCTTGCAACGTTTTACTTATTAAAAATGAATTCAAATAATTATATTGATCATATAACCTGCAAGGTCTTTTGAAAACTTTATCAACATTACAAGACTTACATAAATCGGGAAGATGCCAGCTACGAACGAGTCAACTAAATCGGAGAAAAGAAGAGTAGAAAAAAATATTTAAAAAATAGAAATCATGCAAAACTTCATGCGAAACAAAGTAATAATAAAAAAAAAAACATAAAAGAAGTAAAGTAAAATGAAACTAAATTAACGAAACGAATTAATAATGACAGTATTATAATATAATATATAGTATAATATTATATATATTATATAATATTTATAATATATATATATATAATATATATATATATATATATATATATATAGAATATTATATATAATAGTAAATAATAATAATAATAATAATAATAATAATAATAATAATAATAATAATAATAATAATAATAATAATAATAATAATAATTAAATTATATTAGTGCATAACTTTTTTATGCTGCTTCTTTTGCGCTGTGGTGAGATGAAAAATGAAAAAACAAAAAAATTGAACTCAAGGTCAAGTTTGAAATTGAAATTGTATTTGTCTTTGGTGTCATAATGCCCTCCCTGGGTCCTTGGCCCTGGGCCCTGGGCTGAGTTGGCCTTGTCCAACATTTCCATCTGTTTAGTAATTTGAAAAGAGCCAAACTGAAGAGAGGATTTTTTTAAGGTTCTTTTCAGGTTTGTCGAAGCTTGAACTTTCTCAGGACAGAATTCGGTAAAAGAGAAGTAGGGAGAGGGGGAGAGGGGGAGAGGGGAAGGAGAGGGGGAGGGTGGATGGTAAAGATAGTCGTTAATTCATTTTAATTGAATTTGTGAATCAAAATTACATTTTAAAATCTCTCAAAAAGGAAAAAAGGAAATTTAATTAAATGTTAATGATTCACAACAATGCTATTTATCTTCTGTATAATAATAATAATAATAATAATATAATAATAATAATAATAATAATAATAATAATAATAATAATAATAATAATAATAATAATAATAACGTAAAAATGAATATAGTAAAAATAAATAAAAAAAACTTGTGGCAGCTGGCATCATTTCCCGAATAATATAACATACACTCATCAAAATCATAACAATATTCTATAACTCGTGTATTAGTTTTAAATTGCAGCGGGAAATGAGAATATATATATATATTATATAATATATATTATATATATATATATATATAATATCTAGCATAGTTACTATATATATATATATATATATATATATATATATATATATATATATATATTATTATATTATATTATATAATAATATATAAAATATATATATATTATATCTATTATATTATATATATATGTAATAATATATTATATTATATATATATATAAAATGAATTTATAATATATATGTATAATATATATATAATATATAAAATCTCTAATTAATATATTATATATAATATATATATTATATTATATATATATATGTATATAATATATATAAAGACGTTAACTACAGTTTAACACAGAGCAAGAACTTTATCTTATCATTTATTATGTGTAGTAATATATTGTATTTCAAGTGATAATGCAGATATTGTGCAATGGGAAATTCGTGAAAGAATGTATACTTACTGCGAAAAAAAAAGAATAAAATAATAATATATTAATTAATAATTATGCAAATAATAAACAGAAGTGGGATCATCGGTTTGAAGGAGTGAAGTTAGGCAAATTTTTAAGCAAAAACCGAGCATTCTATCATATAATATTATTTGCATCATCCAAAAATAAAATGGATAGAAAGGCACTCCGATCGTTACTTTTTATTATTCTTAAAGGTTTTTCGGCAAGCCGCGAAATGTCTATCTCCAACTTAGTAAGGTGCTCTCGATTAAAACCCTGTAGTAATCAATTTCATGCAAGGGTTATGTCATGCATGCATCAATCAGTGTTTTTAAATATTATTATTATTATTAGTATTATTATTATTATTATTATTATTATTATTATTATTATTATTATTATTATATTATTATTATTATTATTATTATTATTATTATTATTATTATTATTATTATTATTAAACTAGGGAACTCCATCATAGAAAAGTATTTATAGGTTTTGGTAACCAGTTTGATTAATAAATATGATAAATATTTTACGGTTAAACTTTTTGCTTTAGAAAATTAATTTGAAGCGGTTCATGTTTGGCCAAGTTTAGCAGAAGGGTAAGTCACGTCTCAGTTAAACATTACACCTTCTTTTTTTGGGGGGAGGGGGAACTAAATTTAAAATTTTCTTTTAATATCTTTATTTAATTTACAAAATATCTAGTCTACTCATGAATGGGAAGGCTAAAATAAAAATTCTGGAAAAAACAAAAAAATAATAATAATAAAAAAACTAAATAAAAATAAAAAATTAAAAAAAATAATAATAAAGGCTAATCATGCTCATACATGCTAAAAAAAAATTATACCCATATATAGTTTAATGTATCTCCTCATTCATGAGAGTTCATGCAATCATGCAGCAAGAACATGACAACAACTCAGAACAAACTTTCATGCCATTTATTGCGCATGCAAAATGCATTTAGGAGTATTCAATAGTTGGTGATTTTTGATAGGTGAACATTCGTCTCTTTACAAAGTAAATTGTGGTTAAATAAAACTCTAATCATCCAATTAATTCATGCATCGAGCCTCATAAATTCTTTTAAAAACTATGAACTTATATGAGCATCGCAGGCTTTTATTTTTTTGTCGGTTGGTCTGGTCCCTTTTTTTCCGTGGGCAGCCCAATTTATTTCATCTTTTCTGTTTCTATCTCTCTCCGCTATTTATATATATATATTATATATATATATTATTATTTATATTATATATATATATTTTTATATAAAAAATATATATATTATATGACACGTATATTATATATATATATATATATTTATATATTATAAATTATTCTATTATATATACTATATATATATATTATAATATATAATATATATATATATATATTATTTCAGACATATTAATTAGAATAGTGAATAAGTATGAATTATATAATAGTAATATATAATATAATAATAATAATATAATGATAGGATGTATAATATAACACAAGAACTAATTTTTTGCGGTGCATGCACTTCATTAAAATAAATATAAGGCAAGTAGAGTCATTCTGAGAACAGCCCTTTGAATATAGTAGCATTTATATATTTTTTAAATATATATATATATATAATATATATATATTATAATATTATATTATAATATTATATATATATATTATATTTATTATATATATATATAATATAAATATATATAATATGATGATAAAATACTAAAGATAATTTGAAGGCTTTCACAGTTCAGTTACACGTTTAGTTTTTTATCATCCAATATATCCAATGATTATTTTCACTAAAGGAAATATACATTTCGATAGAAGAATGAAAATTTTTGAAATTAAAAATAAGTGTTATTTTATTTTTAGAAATTTTAAATTAATATTAAATAACTTATTTCTTTAGATATTGTGGTATAATAATAATTGCAAATATGATGTTGCTGTTCCTAAAAGCATCAAAAAGAAAGGTTACCCGAAATCTTCTGGATATGCTCTTTCAGCATATGCGGTTAATCATTGTCACACATTATTTTATGAATAAAGCTAATAATATTATATATTTAATATATATATTATATATATATATAATTTATTTAATATATATTATACTATCATTTATATATATTATATTATATAATAATTTATCAGTATTATATTTATATATTATATATATATATATATTATTATACACCCCTATATATATATTATATGATTATAATATATATATTATATATATATTATAATATATATTTTATATAGAGAGAGAGAGAGAAGAGAGAGAGAGAGAGAGAGAGAGAGAGATAGAGAGAGAGAGAGAGAAGAGAGAGAGAAGAGATAGATAGATTGATAGTGAAAGAAAGAGTGTGTGGATAGATAATAGATAGATAGATGATAGATAGATAGATAGATAGATTAGATTAGATTTCGACTACCACCATTGGCAAGGGAAGGATAAGAGAATGAACGCAAGTACTGCAGGGCTAGAAAAATGTTGAGAGATTTGCCTAGAAATTGTTTTATGAAATGATATGAAAAACATCTGAGAAGGGTCTTATCGGAATTGTCAAACTTATGAATTTTTATGTTATATTCTACAATAATTTACTCTAAATCATTCAGTTTTATATTATATATATATATATTATTATTATATATATATATATAAAAAAAAAAAAAATACAGGTATTATATAATATATATTATATATATTATATGTATATATTATATATATATTATAATTTTTAGGCTATAATTATATGATATATATTATATATATATTTAATATATATATATATATAATTAATATATAATTATATATATTATATATATTATAATAATGTATTATAATATATATATATATATATATATATAAAACAAAAAGAACTACTGGTATTACATAAAATAATAGTAGATGGATGTATTAAACTCTAATTCCGAGAGAATTTTTGGTAGGAAAATGTCGAAGCTTAAAGGCGAAAGTGAAAAATAGAAAGTATACTAGAAATATTTTAGTAAGAGTAACCTAATGTAAAAAAATCGAGTAGGGGAAAATAAAGAAAAGAAATTGGGGTATGAACGATTTGTTGCGGTAAGGCTGAGAGATGTCTTAATGCTAAGAATGATTGAATAGAAAGGGACTGACAGTGGAGATGAAAATCAACTATAAAAGAAGTGAATATGATGATGTTATTGGGAGCATATGTAAATCTGAAAACAGATCTTTTTAAGAAAGAAAAGTGCAGGTAAAATCATTTTAAAATAAAATTAGCGCCTTCTTCATGTATTTTTATGAATGTAAGACACAAGTATTAAGGTGAAAATGAAGAAAATGTTGAAGGTTTTGGAGTGAATGGTCCAGTTAATTTACTGAATAAACCTAAAACAACAGAGTTAAGTATAAAAGAGTCAAGAATATATGAGGGAGAGGAAAGTATAACTGGGCCCAAAGAGTAATAAAGAAAGCAAAAGAGAATTTATGTAAAGTTCTGACGAAGAAGAGACATGATCCACCTTACACAAAACAGAGAAAATACAAACGTTAGCAGCTTTGGTCGCTTTGGCTGAACCTATAAAATCGGTTTGAACGCATATGAAAATGTTAAATTAATTAAAAGGTGTTCAAGCCCACACAAGGATTATAGAATTGAATAGGTAAGAATGAACACAGTAATTCTATCTGGGGTGAAAGTGGCACAGAAACTGAGAAAAGTTTAAAACGTGTACAACGAACCTTACGTGTTCACTTTAAATGAGAACGCATGACATTGTAGAATTCAGAACAGCAATGTGATAAAGGTAGCATTAGTTAGGAAAAAAAGACACAATCACTCGAAGAAAGGAGTGGAATTTGTAAGTTGATAAGTGTGGTGGGTTAATAAACTGAAATGACAAACCACTTTAAATTTAGGTAATGAAATACGTACAGGATAAAATAAGCCAATTTCTCAAACTGAGTTAGAATTTAAAACAATAATATGTCAAGGAACGAAACAAGAGATGAGGTTTTTCAATGAAAAAGCAAATAAGGTACAAACATTAAATGTTGCTCGGAAAAGGATTTTAGAACGGTGTGGCTAAATATATACTGTAATATAATATATATTATATACTTATTATATATAATATAATATATATATATATATATATATATATATATAATATATAGTCTATCTTAATTATTAATATATACTGTAATATATAATATATATTATATTATATATGTGTGTGTGTGTGCGCGTGTGTGTGTATATATGTATGTACATGTGTGCATGTGTGTGTACGTGTCTGTTGAGGCGTGTGCGTGTGTTTGTATGTGTGAGTGATTATCTGAAATGGAATATTTTTTTATCGCCCTCTCCAAATTTGTTACAATTGCCGTAAAAATGCTCTGTGTAAAATTTCAGCTTAGTGGGGCAATATTTAGGTGACCCCAAAAGGTTCTAAAATTTCATATTTTAACAATATTGGTGTTTTCTTTATATACGCCTGCTTTTCTCCTTAACAGTGTTTGTTTGATTGGTTCTAGAAAGTTTTGTGGCCTATATAGGCGGAGTCTCTCAACATTAGACAGTCAGTTCAGTTCGAGTTTTCTAGCCAGTAAGAGAGCTTTCATAGGTAGGTAATTCATGCGATAAAATAGTATCATCATCAGCGTCCAATTCAAAAGCTTCGTTTTGTTTACGAATGCAGTCTCATCGAAACATAACAAACCAAATAGAGGGAGCGAAGGTATTTTCAAACTGGCAAGTTGTTCTTTTTTTCAATTTACATTTAGTTTACTTATCCATTAAGGAAAGTACGACTTTAGATGTAAATGAAATTCCATTTTTTTTGGGGGGGGGAAAAATACGATTCCAAAAAAACAAGAAGATAATTGTAGTAAAAACGTTAGATCACTGCATATAGGATGGCAAGCTTTATAGAAGAAGATGGAGTAGAGAATCAATTTTGGGAAAGAATAAATGAGCGAAATTCGCCGATAAATTAGATGAATTGTTTGATTTGCCCACGAGAATGCGCTAAATATCATTAAGAACGAAGAGAATTTATAATTTTTGTTATTGCAATATAAGAATGGACGACAAAGTTTCGTGGCTGGCATTGATTGCAAATTTAAAGTTATAAAAATACAGGAACGCATAAACAAGGAAACCGAGAGAAAAAAAGGAAACATACGAAGAAATGGAACAAAACATCAAGGTTCAACTAGCATCATTGTCAAGCAATAAAGACGACGAAGAGAGCCAGCACTCTAATAACCCATCTCCAGAAGTAGAGTTAGGCTTAAATAATACAATAAGAATGAACAAACTAATTACTTCTGGTGCTGGAGGTACACAAAATTTTTTCATTCTACGTTTGTCTGAAGAATTAAACAGATGCAAAATCATCGACCGAAATGCTGCTCGTCTTTTAATGGCCACCGCAGAAGTACAATACTAAAAGCTTAATTCACTATGTAACACAAAAAATGTTTGTTCTGATTTTTCTTTTGTTTTTTTATTCCGTTTTTTATGTAGATTAATAGTTTTAGTTTTTCTTGGCTGCTGTTTTTTGTGTTGCGACGGCGGAAGTATTATTTATTGGCACCATTTTTGTATGGGGTTACCGTAGCAAAAAGAAAAATTTTTGCTGGTTTCTTATGATTTTTATTGTTTTTTTATTAGTTTTTATGCTATGATATCAAAAGTTTGTTAGTTTGCTTAATGATGACAGTTTTTGTGTTACGACGGCAGAAGTATTTAATTGCGCTTTCATTTGTATATGTTACGTACAAAAAATAACACAAAAAATTGTATCTGAGTTTTTTTTATTGTTTATTCAGTTTTTTATGATAGATTTCAAATATGTTTTAGTTTTTTTCTAGCATCGACCGTTTTGTGTTACGATGGCAGGGAGTATTTTTCACATTACAAAATGAGAAATGGCCATGAATACTTCTGCGTCGTCACACAAAACGGTCGATTGCTAAGAAAAACTACGAACATATTTAAATCTGCATAAAATGAATAAAAAATAATAAAAAAATCGGAAATGATGCGAGACTTTTTTTTTCTTTTTTGTAAGGCAAAAAATTTTCCCAAAACTATTCATAATTACTATCCTGCGTTCGTAACCAAAACGGTCAATGCTAGAGAAAAATAATAAAATGTTATATTAGGTTTGGGAAACCGATCAAAAAAAGATTAAAAACTGATAAAAAACATAAAAAAATAGAAAATATCATAATCATTTTTGTTACATAGTGATTATTAGTCATATAAATGTCGAAGAAGAGAATATCAGCAAGATTAAGAAGAAATAAAAAAAATTTAATTTGGCTTATTGCAGTGTTTTTGTATTTAACTTGAACAGCAAGATATTTCCAGCTTTATGTGACGTGGAAAAAGTTGATAGACTAGCAATGTTTGTTATTTTTTAGTTAAGAAGTAATTTATTGTATACAGAATTCAATATCACACAAGAAAGTGGAAATGGAGCAGGAAGAAAAATACATGTACAGCACACGGTCGAATAAAGCATTGCAAACAAATATTTGGAAATGTTTGTCGTGATTTATCGTATTCCGTGCGACATCACATTTTCGGATTGATCTTGATTAGCATTTTGAAGCATTAATGGTGTAACTTTCGGACCAGATATAAATTTGTTAAAGATTTAAGGAAACTTGGTCGACCATAGACATAACATACAAAATATAGTAGATGGATAGAAGATGTCACCGAAGTATGCTGGAATTTCTATAAGAACAGTTATATCAGAAAAAATATAGAAATTACTATCGCTAATTATTAGAATTGGCCTCGGCTGTACACCCAACACGAGGGGTCTCCTATCACATTCCTGGAGTTGTTGTAAACTATACTCAACGGATGGCAAAGATGATTTATGCTTTCAAAATATATTTATTCCAAATCAATTAAGCTGACAATAAAAGAAAATAAATCAAATCAGAAGATGATGGTTTTTCTTATATCGAACTCTACTTTCGATCTGTTTTATAGCATTGGCTGTGAACGTCGGTTTCGACTTCAATTTTATTTACTGTAATATTAATTTATGAGAATAAGGAGATAGATCCAGAAATTAGTAGCCCTGCTTTGAAAATATCGGCCAGCCATATATGGTATCTGGCAACAGAGACTGCGGTATTCGCATTCTTTGATGATTCTGAAACCTCACTAGACATTAAAATAATAGTAATAAAAAAAATAAAGAAAACAGGTTAAAAAAATGAATGAATTTTAAAAGAAACTTAAAAGAAAAAGATTCTCCCTTTTTTTTGACGAATCGAGGGCATTTTTTTAAGATTTTAAAAACAGATTTTTAAATATAAAAACTCTTCATTATATATTATATATAATATAATTATATTATATTTATATTATATATATTAATTATATATATATATATATATAATTTATATATATATATATATATATATATAGGGGTATATATATATATATATCACCGGGTGTGAAATGTCAGAGACGTACATTAAATCGAGCGGAGATGGGGAAGGGAAATTACAATTTCAAATTCTCAAAGAGCGACATGAACGCTGTTTAAAGGTGTTTAAAGTTATTGGAAGGTGCGAAAATAAAAGAGAGAGTTCCGGACTTGACCAGTAGGGTACACGTAAGAATGAGCACAGCGGTTAAGTCTGTGGCCAGAGGATTGGACAAAGAAACGATGAAAATGTGCAGATGAGATAGAGGAGTGGCAACAGGAGCTCTCCTTAAAAGAAGAGGTATGTGATTAGAGAGTTCGGAAAAACACTCTATATGTTACAAAAGCAAAAGACTACATCTGCATATTACGAACAGTATAAGGAGAGTGAAGCAAAATTTTGACGGCAAGAAAAAAATTTGAAAGAGTTAGTGAGAGTAAGATTATTGATAAGGCGAAATATCTTAAACTCTTTGTTTTAAACAAGAGCTGTCTAAGTGGATCCACCCCAGATATATATATTCTCTATACAAGGGATAATAACACCCATATACAGAGCAAACAACTGAGGGGGTGGGAAAAAATTCTGAATATGACTCAGAAAACCTAACTTTTTTAGCAACAGGTTTGGTGAAAGAAACGATGTGATGCTTTCAAGAAAGAACACGAGGAGAAATGGAAACACCAAAGTATTAAGGACTGGGGAAGGTTTCAATTGTGTTTTCGAAGATGTTATATTTGTGTGGAAGATTTTGTCAAGTAGAAAGATAAACTAACTGAGTTTTTGAGGTATTGAAAACAACCATGTTTTCTCTGCTCTAATTAGAAATATAAGAAATACCAGTGATTAATTAATCAATAGTAGGGTAGCAATACCGTAGGTAAAAACGGGAGGGTAAGCTTCGAATACACCTATCAAAGTAATTAATTATTCTATTTAATTGTCAAATGTCAAAAAAAGGTTGAATAGAATGATTAATTACCTTTAAATGAATATAAAAAAATAAATAAATAAATAAATAAATAATAAATAAATATAGAAATAAAAAAAATAAAATTATTAACTTTTTTAAAAGGCTTTGTTTATTTAAAACAAGCAAAATAATTTTTTTTAAACAATAATGTTTTATTATTGATTGATGATTCATCATCTTTAAACATTAAAATAATTGCGCAAAGCAACGCATCAGTAGCCGCACGGCTACGGAGCAGGAACAGGAAGTGTTCACTTTAATATTTAATTATATTTTCTTTTATTCTCCAATATTTATTACTTTATCTTTCATTGGTAATTTCTATTAAATATTTGTTTTTATTGACCCAACATAAGTAAAGAAGTAACGCAAACCACTTACCCACACCCCTACCAACCTTCCATGATCTATGGCTTTAGGTCATATTTTGACTATATTTTGTATATTTTAAATTCACATATTTTTTAAATATAACCTAAAAATAAGTTCTTTGAATAGAAATATATTCTCATCAATTTTTTTTTTTTGTATTTTAAACTCACATGATGTATAAATATAACACGACTATAGTAACCAGATCTTGTTAAATATACATACTCTATTAAAAGGGGTTGCTATTTTTGTTAGTTATAACTACTGTCTGTCTGTCTGTCTGTCTGTCTTTCTCTTTCTCTCTCTCTCTCTCTCTCTCTCTCTCTCTCTCTCTCTTCTCTTTCTCCCCCTCTTCCTCTCTCTTTCTCTCTCTCTCTCTCTCTCTCTCTCTCTCTCTCTCTCTCTCTCTCTCTCTCTCTCTCTCTCTCTCTCTCTCTCTCTCTCTCTCTCTCTCTCTTTTCTAACTTTGCCTTAAGCAAGTGTAAACATTGATAAATAAATATATTTTTCTTTTACACTATAACATTTATATTTTAATTTATTTTCACATATTTTATTTATATTTCGTTTCCTATTAGAAGGCGTTAATTACTTAATTATATTTTCTTTTAAATTCTAACTTTATTAAATTTATATCCTGTTTTCTGAACGTTATGGATTAACATTAATATTTTTAATATATTTTGTTTTAATCGGGAACTTTAATATTTTT